>OX459110.1:3811228-4081228 GCA_949775045.1 Metridium senile
AACTATTTCGATTCAAAATTACAGAGATTTGTATGTGTTCAGTGAACTGTTTCCTTGCTAGCCTCGTTGTGGTGTTTTTCACACTTTTGAAATTCTCATAACATCTCAAGAATTGAATATTTTTGTCTCGAACCTTTTTCTTTTCTTGATGTCATGGTAATTAATCTATAATTTCAAAAAGTACATATACACGAAAACGATTCGAAAACGTTAGTTAGTTTCCATACAATTAATTATGCGCCGTATAGACTAATTTCCTGCTCTGACGTCATCGTATTCAAAAACCTCCGCTTTCACCGTCCATACGTATATGGTAAACCTCCGTTTTCAAAAATATCGAGTCATGAGAGCGTATTTGAAAACCTGAGTTTCCCAACGTCTTTTACGTGTGGACAGAAGGCGAATACGGTGAAAAAAACCCTCTGTTTTCAAAAATATCCGGATACGCATTGGCATGGCCTCGGACACCAACCGTGGTATATTTTCTTGTTTTTATAAGAGTTTCGAGTTTCGAACCTTATATGGCTTCATAGCGCTCTTTTGGTTAAAACTTATTTTGCTACTTTCTAATTGATATTTGTTTTAAAATTTTCTCGTTTTCATCTTTTAGATAACTTTATTTAGCAAGGAACGATATTAAAGGATTTTCAAGTATTGTTGTGTTGTGCTTAAACGAAAAATTATAATTGTTGAAAAGGAATTGAATTCACGCTTGAACCTACACAAAAAATATTAAAAACTTAAAAATGTATTTCCAAATGCACATACAAACATTTACGAACTTAACAACAGTCTTTATCAGTGTAAGTTACTCAAACACGTATAAAAATAATAAATAAATAATAATAAGCACATAGAACTTATTAGTCTGAAAGTAAGAGTACGAATTCTACAGTTTACTAGGAACTGCAAGAATCCTACGATAAGTACTGGACATTTAAGATGTAACGAACATTAATTAACGACATTAAATTAAAGTCATTTAGAGTGAAGACATTTAACCCGTGAAATAGAAATTGCTTGCTAAAGTGTAATAGTCAAATAGACTCAAAAGAAAACAATGGAATTAGGGTCTACTAAAGAGTGTTAGTCTAATATCTATTTCACGGGTTTAGAGCGTTTTCACTGGACTGTGAAATAGTTACTAAGCTAATAGACAATAGTAGACACTGAGCCCATTCTTTTGTTTCGTTTGAATATGACTAGCTATTAGATATTGTTAAACACTGGTTTAGTAATTGTTTCACAGTCCGATGAAAACCACTCTAATGACCACACTCTAACCCGTGAAATAGATATTCGACTAATACACCTTAGCAGTCTCTAATTCCATTGTTTTCTTTTGTGTCTATTTGACTATTACACCTTGACTATTTAATTTTGTTTCACGGGTTAAATGTCTTCACTCTACTGGACATCTAACGAACAATTAATGAAATTTTAAAAGTAAAAAATTGTACATGTAATATAATTTTATTTGGTGTGTCTTAAAGGCTTTAGATGAACGCTTGACAGTATTATACCAGGAAATATTTGTAAAAAAAATTATCTTGTGATGAAATTAAATAATATTTATTATTACTATTTTATTACGTGTATCAAGGCGCAAAAAAAAAAACAGTTTAACAACATTTTGGGACGTAAACAGAACTCCGTGTTCAGGCATGGGTTGTATGGTGGCAGCTAAAATGCGCCTTGATATACCTTCAACTCGAACACGTTGAGTAAGCGCATTGAGCAGTTCTGGAAATGCGCTATATAATATTATTATTATTATTATTATTATTATTATTATTATTATTATTATTATTATTATTATTATTATTATTATTATTATTATTATTATTATTATTATTATTAACTTGTGAATATATATCAAATTCGCCGTATTTATATAAAAGAGAGGCAGAAATGAAACGTCGTTTTCTGTAAATGTTGTTGCATTTTTGTTATATTGCCCGGGGGTACTCGCAAATATTTGCTGTACATGCAGGAATGTGCCGCTGTATAGGTCGACATTGTTTTGACCATGCTGTCTTAAAAAGAGTATATATTTTACCCCGAATTGCTTTAAACAGGATTAAGAAATCTAAAAAATCGTATTTTGTGTGTCTTAGATAAGGTTTTGATCGCTATTTTTTAGGACAGTCAGCACCAAATCGAAACATCATTTAGGATTGGTTTAAAAAACAATAGAGTCTTTCCAAACAATTGCCCTAAACCTAACCAAATAATAGCGGTACTGTATAAGGGGCCAACGAAAACGTAACTTTCGAATGGTGCTGTATTACTGATATTTTATACTGAAATATTTGCAGCGGGAAATAACAACAATTCGAAAAATGTTTATCAATAGGCTAAAGTCATTCGGGAAATTCAGTTTTATTAATGGATTCGATTTATTTCGAACTAATAATAATATAGCAATAACACTTACTTTATTTTACAAACGAATTAGGTTGTCTCTGATTAAATTTATTTTTTTGAATTCTCTCGCGTACGCAAACTTGTACAAATTCTACTGATGAAGGCTAATGTACGAGTCAAATCCAAAGGTGCCCATCCCCCCCCCGGGCAAACCCCGGGCATTTGACAAGACTTGGGTTCCGTATAGTGGGGAATTTGACGCCGATTAGCTACTTGAACGGGCGGGCATTTGACGAGTGTCGGCCATCTTTAAAAATACCCAGAAAGCATTGGAGTCCTAACCACAGGTAGCCCATGATCAGGCAAAAGTCACACGGGAACGGAAACGAAAAGCAAAGAATTGATAGATAGTTTTTCCTTGTTATACACCTATCTCAAAAAACGTCAGAAAGAATTGGCGATTGACGAACAGCGATTGCAAAGGAGCTCTGGGTACTGTTCTTTCACAAGTAAAATTAAATTGACGAAGTATAAATGCTTGTCTTTGTGTTTTAGAGTCGAAAAGTGCAAAGAAAATCCAAGTTCTTTCAGTTTTTAAGATAGATTTGTGAATTATATCGAGATCCATCTTTCGGTCGTGCAATCACCAATCAAAAATTGCCAATAACCATTCTCTTCTTCAACGTTTTTTGAAATTTCCCTTCATATTTGATTGTACAAGTTTTGTCTACCATGTTCATGAGACGTCATGTAGTAGAAGGAAGTTTAAGTATTTTCTTTTCTACTTAAAGTAAAATTTGAGTTTATCACTGACTCGAGCTCGAGGGGCGGGCATTTGACCATTCTGTTGTTTCAATAGTGGGGCATTTGACTGTTCAGTTTGCCCAGATGGTGGGGAATTTGACCAATTTTTTTTCAAAAAGTCAAATGCCCGGGGGTTTGCCCGGGGGGGGGATGGGCACCTTTGGATTTGACTCGTACATAAAGATTTAGCCGAAACGTCTAATTAAAAATCATTAAATTTAGTCAGAGACAACCTAATTCGTTTGTAAAATCATGAATCCTGACTACAACAATCATATTTTTAAAGTTTTAAAACCTACTTTATTTGTAGTGAATAGACTTGTTATACGTGTCTTTATGCAATAAAAACCTTTGTTCTTCCGCTAAGTTTCTATGTTCGTCTCTAGAAAGGAAGTTCGATCAGCCAAGCATTTCGTTCTTAAGTGCAAATTGCCAGTTCTTAGTAAACCAGCAGTTTTACTACAACATTTCTCAATTTAACTCTTTTTCCGCATTAAAAACTCGAAACTTTTGCCATCACACACATGCACGTTTTTCTTTTTTCCTTAGCTTATATCTGTAAATCTACACATACACCTACTTGCAGTAAGGTTGTCATACAAAATAGAAGATTTGTCACAAAGAAAATAGAACATTTGTGATTTAGTGCGAAAGGAATTAATTAAAAGACAAAAGAGAGAGTTCAGCTTGAGTGATCTTCTTTTGTCTATTAATCAATTCCTATCGTACTAAATCACAAATGTTCTATTTTCTTTATAACAAATGTATATTTTTGTACGACAACCTTACTGCAAGTAGGTGTATATTTTATAAAAAATGTAATCGTATTTTACTATTTGTTATATTAGACATGTGAATAAACAAAAGTCAAGTCAAAGTCAAGCCATTTAAAATACTTCTCTATATCAATGATTTCCCGTTTATTAACCATGATGATTTTAAGCACAAATTTAATAAAGAAATGTTTAAAACGATGTTTTTCTTTTTAATATTTAAGTCATAATGATGGTACTGAACATTAACATACTTTTACAAGTGGAAACTAGCGAGTAAACTAGTATAGGCTGCGTCGGTGTTTGATATAAACGATGGGTAATATAATGACATTAGTAGCACGGCAAACAAATGTCTGACGTTCCGAGCTTTTTCCCTTCATCTTACATGTAAGTACTCTTTTTCTACGGTGTTCAAAATTTCATTCTATTACCTATTATAAATAATTCCATCTTAATAATTCCATATAATTCTCTTTTACTCCGACGAAGGGCTAAAGCTAGAAACGTCAGTAAAGTTAAGTAAACATTTGTTACAAATTTCATTATATTACCTAAAGTATCGTTTATAATTCCATTCTATTAGCAATATTTTTTGTCTTTTAATCCGACGAAGGGCTCTGTAAAGCTCGAAACGTCAGTTAACATTTTTTACGGTGTTACAAATTTCATTCTAATACCTATATTTTTAATGAAGGAGCATTAATATTAAATATGTACGTCATAGGCAATATAATGACATTTGTTACACAACTAAAAAATGTTGACTTAACTTTACTGACGTTTCGAGCTTTAGCCTTTCGTTCGAAGACGAAGGGCTAAAGCTCGAAACGTCAGTAATATTAAGCTTAGTTAATAGATATATTTTTTTACTATTAGTTATAAAGTCAACATTTTTTTACGGTGTTCCAAATTTTATTATTTCACTATATCGTTTATATCAAACAGCGACGCAGCCTATACTAGGTTACTCGCTAGTTTCCATTTATGTACTTTTTGGCACGGCACATATATTAAGAAAGGTGCTTCAGCTCTCAGGAGCCGGGTAGGATCCCGAGCTGAAGCTAGATCTATACCAGTAAAAATGTAAAAAAGGATTATTTTACTGTGAAAAAAAAAAAGAAATAATAATATTAATAATAATAATAATAATAATAATAACAAGTTCTTATTATATACAGCGTCTCAATGCGTTTTACAGTTCAGTGTTTCTTGAAAATAGTGTTTTTAGTGAGGACTTCAAAACAGAATAGTGGGAATGTTTAATGTCTTGATTCTTTTTCAAGCTTTGATTCAGGGTTAAATTGTTTCTAGTCGATAGGAAGTCGAATCTCTCAACCATGCGGCGAACGTGCATGATAATTTATTAACTTCTAAAGAACTTAAAAGCTTTTTCGCTTGAAAGCGCCGCATTTATTGTCGTTATTAAAAAATTGTTGAGTTCCACGAAGTCCGAAAATAGAATCAATTCCTAGGCCTTATAAGTACTAGCGTAAGAGGGTCCACCACAGCACAAGGAGCGAAAGTTCTTTCAGCAAACATGATGTGGAAAGTGTTGGTTCTCTTGTTGGCCGTAACGGCTTTCTCGCAAGCAAGTGAGATACAAAATGACGACGCGGCAAAACAGCAAGGTATTTGAATATAAACCCAGCCAATTTTACAGAAAATTCATTTGTTTGAGAACTAATTTTTAAGCAATAACATGAAAATTTGTCGCCGATTTGTGCCGGAATTTTGAATCGATTTTGGAGTGTGTTGCATGATTTGAGCATTTTTTGCTGAGTTTGAAATAAGGGGTGATTTTGCGTTGATTTTTTAAAAGGAAAGTGTTGGGGCACCTTATGAACTGCAAATTTTACTACTTTTTCAGCAGTTAATTTAGTTTCTTTTTGTTAATTTAAGGAGCTGTTGTAGTTGTAGTTTTACATGCGATTTTGCAACTTTTTAACTGTCGAACCTTACTTGCGCGATTTTGCGGCATTTTTTTTATTTTCTCGTTTATTTTATTTATTTTTTTTTTTTTTTGATGAAATTGTCTTTTCAATTTCCTGTTTAGTTTGTATAAATATTTGATCCAATTCAAGTTGCGATATATTTTAATCACTTATATTGCTTTGTTTGCCTTTGATTTTTATTCGATTTTCAATGCGATTTTACAGGGAGTTAAACTTTCTCAAATTGAGATTTAATTTGCGTCATTATATTGAAGGTGCTTTTTAAAGCAAATTCATATGCATTTTTATGTAATTCACATCATATCGTATCTCATTAATTGCATGTATTAACAATTTTAACTTTGATTCGCAGATGAAAATATGCTGACTAACAAAGCAGAGTTCACAGACGACGAGCCTCAAGGTATGTTGAAATCGCATGGCATGGCATGGCATGGCATCACATCACATCGCATCACATTACATCGCATCACATCACATCACATCACATCACATCACATCACATCACATCACATCACATCACATCACATCACATCACATCACATCACATCACATCACATCACATCACATCACATCACATCACATCACATCACATCACATCACATCACATCACATCACATCACATCACATCACATCACATCATATCACATCACATCACATCACATCACATCACATCACATCACATCACATCACATCACATCACATATATTTAAAACCATCACTCCCCATCAGGGCTCTTCTGTGAGGTTCTCTCACACTCACTACCACTACATTCAATATTTACAACACACAACTCTGCTCACATGTTGATTTTTTTGCGAAGGGAGGAAAACCGGATAACCCGGAGAAAAACCCTCGTGGCATGAGAGAGAATAGACTACGAGTAGTCCTTCTTTTCCCTCCAGAATCAGTAATTTAAAAAAACGAGTGTTGCGGGATTCCTGTGGAGCGCGCCGAAAATAGATCGTTGAGTTATTTGATCAGAGTTATGATGTAATTTGATGTGATATGAAGTGAAGGATGTGATGTGAAGGTGGCATGAGTGGCCTAGCGGTGATATCGCTGGCCTTTCAACACTGTGACCTGGGTTCGATTTCAACGATCTATTTCCGGCGCGCTCTACAGGAATCCCGCAACACTCGTTTTTTTAAATTACTGATTCTGCAGGGAAAAGAAGGACTACTCGTAGTCTAGAGAGAGAACAACACATCAAACAAACTCTATTCACTTGTCACCCGAGCCTGGAATCGAACCCAGGTCACAGTGTTGAAAGGCCAGCGATATCACCGCTAGGCCACTCATGCCACCTTCACATCACATCCTTCACTTCACTTCACATCACATCAAATTACATCATAACTCTGATCAAATAACTTTGATTCGCAGATGACACTCTAGCAGAACCAAACATGCTGACAAACCAGGCAGATTTCACAGATGACGAGTCTCAAGGTAGGTCGATATCAGAGATGATGAGGCAAGCACGTAACTCCTGAATAACAGCGTAGAACTTTGTAACCTGTGCATGCGCACTGCCGATCCAATCAAATATTTTGTAAAGCTTTGAGACTTAGTGTAAAGCTCTAAATTTATTATTATTATTAAATTCTGAAATCTAAATTTTACCAATTAGACAAACTGTGAATAACTTATATAATTTTTCTATTTTTTTATTTTTTTATATTTTTAGACCTGTCAGAAGATGAGTTGTCTAAACTAGTTGAAGCAAGTGAGGAGATTGACGATCAGGAAGAAGCAAATGATGCCCAAGTTAATGAAGAGGATTCCAAGATGGCTGAACAAGACACCAAGAAAGACGAAGGTACTACCACCATCCGCATCACCATTACGATCATATTACTATCATTGATTATAACTAACTTCATTAACATCAAACTCTAAGCTGGTTCCGCAACGTTTCGACATCGTCTGATGTCATTATAATAATAATTATTTTTTTTTTATAATTATAAATAATAAAGCTTTATTTATTCTTGAATGGCAAATGATAAAAAATGAAAAACTCAAGATTACAAGAAATAAGGTTTAAATATATATAACAATAAAAAAGCTAATAACTTACATATATAAAAACTAAATATCAAAAAGTGGATATTATGTACATTATTTCAAATCTAAAATCAAAAGTCATGGAGATGCATCCCATTTTTTAATAGCATATGGTGTTTTGGAAACGTTTGGTTCTGCATTTGAGAAGTAGAGTTTTCCTTTGGTTCCGTAGGGAATAAACTGACTCGGTTATTGTAGGTAAAAGGTCATAAAGTTTGCCATCAGGACGTCTTATGGTTTTATGAAAAAAAGTGATATCAAGTGATTTATTATAAGCAATCATTGCTTATCAATTATTGCCTAATAAATCACTTGATAATGACCCGTATCAGAAATACCGTATAGACGGCTTTCATAAATGGCCGCCACTAATTATCATAATTTTTTAAATTGATGTTTTAAGAAAAAGAAAGCTATCATATGATACACATTCACCATAACAACAACATGTTAAAGTTTGAGAAAAAATGATTAAATTTGCAAGAAGCTATAAGAGTTGGAAAAATCAGAAAAAAACACCAAAATTCGCGAAGCATCAAAGGCCTCAGCAGAAAATTATATACAAATCTCTACATTTTTCATTGAGCATAACTTCTTTGGTATTTTCGCCAGAGCATCAAAACCTTCCAAAAACATGCCTCTGGTTCTTTCATATGAATAAAATATTAAAATATCTGTTTACTTGAAAAATCATTTTCTGGTACATATTATGGTATTTATGAAAGTACGTGGTCTATGCAATCTTGAAAACAATACCATTACCATATATGGTAATGTAGGTGAGAAGTAACAAAAGACTTTGATTAGCGCGCAGGATTTTTTTTTAACATACAATATATAGAACAATCTTTGATACGAACCTGCAGCTCAGCGTTTGTGTTTATTTTAATCTTAATATCTAAAGCTAAACTATATCAAAGTTCATTAACATCAACATCATTATTATCACCATGCATCAATATCACCATCATCACTATATT
This sequence comes from Metridium senile, assembly GCA_949775045.1. Taxonomy (NCBI): domain Eukaryota; kingdom Metazoa; phylum Cnidaria; class Anthozoa; order Actiniaria; family Metridiidae; genus Metridium; species Metridium senile. Next base: position 3,820,178 of record OX459110.1, read on the forward strand.
AAGGTTGTCTATTTCTGCTTTTCTAATACCGCGCAAATCTCAGGATGGCCCTTTTCCTTTATTTTGGATAAATTATTTTTGCGAATTTTCTCGTTTATACCATAACGAACTATCTTTTGATTAACTTAAATAAATTGAAAGTTCGTCTCTTTCTTGATCTCCTTTTGTCTTGTGAAAATTCCACACAAAAACACAGGATGACCCTTTAAATTTATACATTTTGTTTATGCCATCACGAACTATATTTTCATTGATTTTTCAGCACAGCAATGTATAACACTAGCTATCATCACCATCATTATCACTATCATTATAACAAACTTCCTTAACATCATCATCAACGCCATCAAAGCCATCCCCATAATCATAATCATCACCATCATAACAATCACCACCATCACCTCCGTCTTCACCATTATTATAATCATCATCATGATCATCATCATCACGACTACCACCACCACCATCATCATCATCAACATCATAGTCACCAACATCGTCATCACCATCACAAACATCGTCATCACCATCATCATCATCCTCAACCTCTTCCCTCTTTTTCACTTTAACTAAATTATTCTATCATGCATAGAGCCAAAGCTGTTCCAAAGAGGGTGGCGTCGCCGTAGACGCCGTCGCCGTCCCAGCCCTCCGCCCTCACCAATCAGACCTTGTGGTAGAGGACGCTACAATATCCATTCACACAGTTGCTGCTTCAATCGCTTCGTCCGTCCTAAAGGAAAATGCCCCGTGTTTCACTGTACCCGTCTCCGCCATCCTAAGTCGTCGGTGACGTACAACCCGTTTATCCATCGTTGCTGCTATGGATCCCTAGTATCAAGGAAAAGCCGATGTTCCGTGCACAGATGTGGACGCTATAGGTATGATATTTTATATAGGCCTATTCTAACCACTCCACAGTTAACCGCATACAAATTATTTATTACAGTGCGACTACTGAAACCGGGGCCACCCAAACAAATTTCATGATCAAAATATATATATTTTTTAGATCAAACAAAAAATTGTAGAGAGTTCTCACAGGCTAAGATGTTTCTTATTCAATCTTAATCTATTCCGTTCACTATAATGAAAGTTATAGCATTTTAAGCAAAACAAAACAAAAATCAAACATCTGTAGAGGTTCTATTGTTAATATTCTCGATCGTGATTGGATAATTGTGTTTTGGTGGCCACGGTTTCAGTAGTCGCACTGTAACTTATCAATAGAACGTTTCAAACGTTCTTTTACGTATAACCCACTTTTAAAATATGCAAATGACAGTATGTGTGAAATTACATGCTAATGAGGTGTGCCTATCGCTATTAACTTTAATATTTTACATGAGCCACATGCCACTGTGAAAATCATTAATAAAAGTGGTTTCTATACCTATAAATGTTTTCGTTGTCTTTTCGTTCATTTTATTTTGAATATTTAAGCCGAGAGCGCAACTCATTGAAGCACTTGGTTTTGCTAGACGCACACTTCGATAGCATTTTATTTTACACATATTCTCATTTGCATTTTAAAAGTGAGTTATAAGAAAACATTCTATTATAAAATAATTTAGATATAACGCGCGCTTTGATTGGCCAAAACATCGTGTTGGATAAGAGTATATTACACGCTCACGCTCACATTTCGAAAATGAAGCGATGTTTTGGAAGCAAACCCGTCATGTTTATTGAGTTATTATTTTATAAAAGTAATATATTACACGGAAAACTGTCTTATATTCCTTAAATATGAATGCACAACCAGATCCAGGAGGGAGTATCTCATTTATTAGCCAGTTATTCCAAGTCCTAGCATACATAAGCAAGAATAACATATATTGATAAATTTGGTGAATTGCTAGTAAAGAGATAAACTTTTAAGACGCATCACTTAAATCAAGAAATATTTCACTATTCAAATATTCACTTCGTGTAGAATCGATACAGAAAGTATTGTATTAGGGGTGAGCTGCACTTTAAATACGCATCACTCAAATCAAGAAATATTTCACTATTCAACTATTCACTTCATGTAGAATTGATACAGAAAATATTGTATTAAGGGTGAGGTACACTTTAACTATTTGTCATACATCACTTCTCATGCATATGTTGATTTTTAATTCATTATTACAGTTATAACCCTCGCTTCATGGCTTGTTGTCACCGTGGCTGGCGTAAACGCCTTTACAACTTCCACACCCATAAGTGTTGCTACGGTATCCCTATAGCCAAGTGCTTCAAATGCCACCCTTGGGCTAAATGTGGCCATAGGCTGTACTCACCATGGTTGTACAGATGCTGTGCCAGACGATACATCTACAGCTTGCATTTCCAAAAGTGCTGTCGTGGCCGCGTCACTGACAAGCAAGCCATCTGTGGCTATGATAAGAAATAGTCGGAAAGACTCGGATCACTTGACACTTAACTTAAACTAAATTCCAATGGAAACTAGCGAGTAAACTATAGTATAGGCTGCGTCGGTGTTTGATACAAACGATAGGTAATACAGTGGTACCTCTATTTACTTGATTAAGTACTAAGCGGTCACCCTCTATTAGGCGGCCACAATAAAAAGTCCCAAATCTATTCCTATTCTATACCTCTATTCAGCGGTCAACCTCTATTAAGCGGCCACTTTGGAAAGTCCTGAGGGTGACTACTTAATAGAGGTACAACACTGCATGTAGAATGAAATTTGCAACACCGTACTGAAAAAAATATTAACTTTACTTCACTGACGTTTCGAGAATAAGCCGTTTGACGAAGGTCTAAAGCTCAAAACGTCAGTAATTAAAAGTTAAGTTAACATTTTTTACGGTGTTACAAATATCATTCTATTACCTATCGTTAATTTAAAGTAAATTCGTTAAAACTTAAAAACGGCTGAGCTGCTAGCTAGTAGATAAAACTCAAAATATTAAGTAAAACATTGCATTTAGGATAAAATTTTAAAGTGAGTAAACGCAACTCTACATGTAGACGTACTCTTGAGTAAAATGTACTTAGGTCTGGTTCAAACGTCGCTTCTCACATGTGCGGAATCTAATGCAAATGAACAAAACCTATTGTTTGAATTCATTAACATAAGATTCGGAACATGTGAGATGCGAGGTTAGAACTAGGGCCTTCATTTCTTGCCAGTTAATGTAATTTTGTATAATTTGAAAGCAAAATTTAAAAAAAGGCGTTTATAAAGCCCATGTGCCTACTACTTTTCCGAAAGCATCCGCAGTCTTTCTAAGTTTGGAAGAGAGAAAGAATGGAAATGTTGTAAAATAATCAATAAATTATAAAAAGATATATATACGCACTAAATAAGGGCATGGAGTTTCACGGCAATCTAGTAATTTATATTGCTGTCCTTTGTTTTATGCCTACATTTTAAAAGAAAGGTAAAAAGACCTGAAGCAGAGGTTGTTGAAAAACTTATGGAATTGTGGAGATGATTTCTGAGTGATTTTGAATTAAAAGAAGAAAATAGTGGTCATGTTTTTTTACGTTACTATTTTTTGTGTGTGAATCAAAAGCAGATTTTGTATTATGTAATTAAATTAGAAAAACGATGCGTGATTTGAATAAGCGAATATATAAGTTGGTAATATTTATCTTGTGCTATCAAAGCTTATAAACACCTAATTCAAAAAACGTCTGTGAAACGTTCTCAAGTGTAAATCAGCGAGTGTGGAGTTAATTGCATATTGCACTTTAAGTATTACATTCGAGTATCACATTTTGACGCAAACAATGACCTAAAACCTTGAAAATACTAAGAAAACCTTTCATTATACCGAATAATAGTATATGAAGGCTGTGATTAACAAGAAAGAACGAAAAAAGCAAGATAAATATACTGACTAATGAAGTATGTCGAAATTTCGAGGCAGTCACGATCAAAATGGGCTTCCTGTGCTTTGACTAACTTCCCTAGGGTACTCCCCAGGGTCATCAGTTTGCGGTGATTTAAAATGGTGGTCACATGAAGTATTAAATCGTTCGTGGAACGTTTTCTTGATGAAAAAGCCACACTGTTCTTTCAAACTTAGATAAATTGCCCCTTGGTGTCTATTCTAAGTCATACGTGCTTCTGAATAGGGATTAACAGGTATAAATTATGAAATAAATGGTTTGTCAGTTCTTGGGTATTTTTCGTCAAAATCGCTCTAATTGAGCTAAAACTCGGTCACAGACTAGAAAACAGTTATACACAACTATCTACGTAAAAAAAAGTTTTTATTATTGTATATTTGAGGCACAGCGAAAGGATATCTCGCGACTCCATACATTTACTGTAAAAGATCACAAGGGATGAGCTTGGGCTCCCTGTGGTAATAGTTACTTAAGTAGTAGGCACTAAAAATCATTTCAAATTTTGATAAAAATGTGTTACTTATTTTTTATTCAACTGACAATAAATTTTAAAAGTTTGGCTCTTATATCATTATTTTATCTAAAACATTTAATATAAGAGCCGCTTATTCATCTTTACAAATTTAATATACTAACTATGAGGTTGTAACAATTTATTTAAATTAAAACACCCATGCATTCAAAACTTTCGCTGCAGGTAAAAATTATTTCCATTTGGATCGATCGGAATCTTGTTTTTTTTTAAGAAGTCAATTTTGGTTTTTCAATGAAATAGATTTTCAGTAAGACTTTCTCAACGACAACGTTAATAACTAAGCTAGCTATATGTACACAACGTTATATGTGGTTATAATTAGAGACTGATGTGAGTGCTTTACCGGCCAAGAAATCAAACACAGAAGATCAATGTATGAAGATTTTCGAGTTCATTCTACAGCCAGCAAGTGCGTGTATTGGCCGGTAAAGCACGAACTAGAAGTCTCTAACCCTTTTAATATTCAAACTGAGTGCACAGAATGAAAAAATTAACGCTGGCATTTTTTTGTGAAAAATTGAAACTAATTAAAACAATGACAAAACATAGTTTCAAAAGCATCTTTAATATCAAAATTCGACAAAATGAATTACATTTTTAAGCAACTAAAGAAAAATGTAATGCAGTAGTTTTTTAAATAAACTGAATACAAATGATGAAAGTGCTTAATTCTTGTTGTAGTTGAAAACGATGTTACATTTGCAATTTTCTCCAAAACTTACATTTTCGAGGGCCACAAACTTTGGCGAATTGTCCGTGTTTGTAATACGTGTTTGTTGATAGTTTAACTGATATGATTACTCGCTCTACCAAGGCATCCTGCTGAACCTGCTTCAGTTGTATCCGGCTGTGGACCTGCCAGTGCAAGGGCTGTTTCGCAGCTTTTACTAATAGTTGACGTGACGGTTTTTCCAAATTTTGATAGAGTACAATAAATGAAAACTCATCTTAATGGCTGGAAAGAGAACTTCACAATTAGTAAAATCGCTAAGTTTGAGAAGAAAATCGTATAAAATAGCAAAGATATAGAGCGGTAAAGTCAGCAGATTTTACAAAGATTTGTATGCCAGACGAGAAACCTTGCCTACTCAGACAGTATGAGTAGGCAAGGTTTCTTGTCTGGCATACAAACATACTTGGCAGCCATGGTTGCAGCCCCAATTCGAAAGCTGTGGCTGGAATAGTTGCCGGTTACCCCAGCTGACTTCAGGATAGCTCTCAGACGGTCAGTCACCAGTTGCCTGGTTAACGGTTGACCATTAGACAGAATAAACATGGGTCCAGAAGTATTACCACGGCGGGCCAAATAGCCCAGAACTGACCTAACCGCACACAGCGATGGAGAGCCTAAACCAATGTACACGTGCCCTGTCGAAATGGATCAGTTTTGGATGCTGTGACATGAACTTGAAGACAAGTTGGTGCCTCTGTTGAATCTACTGTGATATCCTGGGCAGCCAGGTGGACCGCTGGATCAAAATCAGCCAGTCAAGACACAGTGAATTCAGAAGATCTGAGGAAACCAAAGTACGCCAAAGTGCATGCTGCCCATAACATACAGTCATCGAAAGAAGACAGGTTTAAGCCTGCCCTAACAATACTGAGCACCTCTGGAGAGACTGGAAGTCGCGTAGCTGAAATGTTTGCACCTTGCACGCGCTTAATGCCTTTTAGAACCCGCTGTAGCTGGAGGCAATTCAAAAGTGGATCAGGCATACCTTGTTCGATATGCAATGAGCCAACTGCTGATAAGTACACTTTAATAGAAGGATGACGAATGGATTCGGCTAACATCGTCACAAAGAGGCACAAAGTTCACTCGTCTGTTGGGCAAGGTGAGCCAGAGGGGGCCAAGCGATCGCTCTGATAGCAGAAAGTAACAAACTTATGTTGGGCAGAAGTGTAGCAGCGACGAGTCGAGGGGGCCAGACCCTCAGACAAATAAGCTAAACACTGGTTGGCTAGAGTTCTGCTCCCAGGGAAGCTAGGAGTTGCACGGGAATCACTGTTGGTTGGTGGTCGGCATGTGGAGCCAGGATGCGAAAGGCCTGCATATGAAAACGAGAAAGAGCATCAGCAACATCATTGGTCACACCTGGAACGTGCTCAGCTGAAAAGGAAAAGGAGAAGCGTGCCGCTGCAAACAGCAGACTGCGCATTAACGCCATAATATCTGGGTCTCTCGAAGTCCTACTGTTCAAAATTGCCACCACTGATTGGTTGTCGACCTTGAACAAGACACGTTGACGCTCCCAAAGGTAGCCCCAAACATGGGCTGCCAGGACCACAGGGAAAAGTTCCTTGTAGGCGATAAACAAACTCAGTTGCTGGGGCAACCATTTGCCATTGAACCATTGAGCTCCTAAGTATGCACCATAGCCGATCGCTCCTGAGGCATCAGAGCCTACACAAACTGTCGGGGGTGGCACCAGAGAAGGGATGAGGAAGAATCCTGCGGAGGAAAGTGCGGCCTGGCCATACCACTTTGCATGCATGGTGCAGTACCCCTATCAAGGACTGGAGTTCCTTCTTGCGGCACGATTTACGGAACGACCAGGATCTTAGCAGTTCGAGGATCGCTGCAAACTTCTCGGTTGGAAGGCGTAGAGTTTCAGCCAGTGTATCTATTTCAATTCCTAAATCCACGCAAAGCAAGATGGCGAGCAGCGACCACGATGCATCGGGTTGGCGCATGCGCACGCTAGCAACAACCGCTGACCAGAACAATGCTCCAAGTTAACTTTGCTTAGTATTAACCACATAACGCGTAAAAATATTACTTCAAAATGAAATCTTTCCTTGGTGGTTTCTAGGTGTTGTCGCCCGAAACCAGCGGAGTTACCAGGTGATTCGCCCGTAACTCTGCGAGAGACAACGTTTTACAGTATGTTTTTATACACGTATTGGTAGTAGCTTGGAATCGATCAATTAGCGTAAAAGTATTAAATATTAAACTGTTTAGTTCGTGCTTGTTGGTAAAGAACAAAAAGACACACAATATAGATTCAGAGTGTAGTAGCAACTTTTAAATTGCAAATTGTTTCACGGTCAAATAAAAATCACTCTAGTACTATTTAATGCAAGTGTTTGCACTCTAAACATACATGAAAGAACAATCAGTATGATATCTATGTTCTAATTCACTTATTTTTAAAATCGTATGCGTTTGCATGCAATGTAAGCTATTATTCAAATATTTAGATTTCGACTTGGGTCGGAAAACTTGCGCTACACAAGATTGTTACACACCGTTCATTATGAACAAAATACAGTCGGCAATAGTTAATGATTTATTTTAACCCACTACGCTAGCTTCAGTTGGTTGATTTAATCTCTTTATCTTCACAACACCTCTGCTATGTTCTCTGACCGCAGGCACTGGTGGATTCAAGCTGTGCGTACAAAAAAATTCATCTCCGGCTCGTAATGAAACACCGTAATACCGTAATAAATCAGTTTCAGTTATTTCGTATATTTGTGTGACTGTATAAGTGACACTCGTTGACTGCGTTACACTAAGACGATTTTTTTACAATTTTTTTCTAAGATATCAATAATTATACTTTACAATGTGTTTGTATGTGTATACATGTGTATTATATTACATCCTTATGTATATTTTATACATAAATCGTATCTATATTTATAAAGGTGGAAAGCTCGAACTGACTGTACGCTAGCTCGAAACGACTTATAATATAGAGCTCGAAAAGGAGAAAGATCGAAACGACCGGTTACCGATGAAGACGAACCACTACTTTCTACTTTCTCTCGCCTCTGGCCTTTCGTCTTTCTCGAATGGAATTCTAAACAGACTTATCCCAGAAGAACGCGAAAATGTATTTTTACAGTGCTCAACATCACACCGAAAGACCATCGTAAAAATAACTTGAAATTTGTCGATTTTCAAAACTTTGATTTGGATTTGTATTATACAACACAAAGGTTTGTCGATTTCACAATCCATCGAGCTGGTCACGTGAGAGTAACTTGTGACGTCACAGATTACTGTCGACCTACAATCTTGGCAGAAACTAGTGAGACACTTTTACGGTTTTCTCTACGCAATGTTGGTTTTCTCCACGCAATGTTGGTTTTCGGTTAACATGTTTCCTTGATGACTTCCAGGCCAACATTGTGTAGTGGGGGGAGGGGCTTTAACAACAAATTTAGGCTCCAAAAGCACGCGCATTACGGTATAAGACTAATGTCCCATTTTCAAAGCAGTTGTCTCACTTAGTTTTTGCCGAGATTGTAGTCTCTCAACTCACGTGCTACCCTGCACAGGAAGCCCAAAACGTCATTTTCACGCGCGAATAACTCCCCCTGTATTTGCCCGATCAGGCTTATACATATATCATTTTAAATCTCACGATGTCTATAATTGAACAAAATATGTCCCATTTTTGACTTCATAAGCACTTTAAAGCTGCTAAAGATTTAGCCCGAAACGTCGAGTTAAAAATCATCAAATTTAGTCAGAGACAAACTAATTCGTTTCTAGAAATTATTTGTTGTTCAAATTCATCTTTCATTTTGGTTTTAAAGCAAAATGATTGTAGTCCAGTCATTCTACGAAATGACCTGCCACTAATTGCAACAGAAGATTTTTTTTCATAAATATGTCCGTAAGGATCCCAGTGACTACCAAAAAAAAGTCCCAGAAGATTCGAGTGGGGGAAGGTGCTAAAAACCGGTCTTTTTTGGAGCATTATAAAATTGCTATTATGCTGTATCATGGAAACGAGGCTGCAACCGGAAGTTGCATTACATCTTCCCTAAACGGTCTCGTTATAAAGTAAAAACCAAAAAAGGTTAAACTATATTTCCAAACAGCCTGATAAATTTTCTAAGCAATCTTTTATTGCTTTTTATTTCAAATTTTATCATTTTTTTTGCTGTTGGTATTATATTAAAATATTAGGGATATGGTCTATAACCGGAAGTGTGTATATTTGTTGAATAAATCGTTCAAATAAACAATGATCAGCTTTCTCTTTGTAATTATGTTTTTATTCATAGCTGAAGTGCTCAGAACACATTTGAATAAGTGCAATATAATGAAATAGAATCTAAATAGTTCCTAACTAATAGTTTTTATTTAGTGACTATTAGTCACTATCACTCAGCTGGAACAGCTTTAGTAACAATACACAAGGGAAATCAAATACTCAAAACCATAGAAAATTAATACTTGATTCATTGTGTATTGTTACTAAAGCTGTTTCAGTTGAGTGATAGTGACTAATAGTCACTAAATAAAAACTATTAGTTAGTAACTATTTAGATTTTATTTCATGGACATAGTGTAAGCACTCTATTATTGTAATGAAGAATAATGTGTATCCCTAAAGTACAATACATTCTTTCGTAGGTTTTTATCGCGAGTTTTGTTATCATAATAAGATATCATACTATTGATTATTTGTATACCGAGCTTTATGTACATTAGAGTGCAAACAATATAACCGTGAGACACAAAAACTAATTAGTAGAAATTTAGTAGAAATTAGTGAAAAATAGTCGAAGCGTGAATAGACTAAATTTAGTGTGCACGTGCAATCAGCCAAGTGTCCTAGCGCACAATATGCAAAAAAAAAATTGTTTTTAAGTCTATTCGTTTGCGCTGCAGCAAAATCAAGACACAACTAAAGCTAAAATAATCATAATACGCAAGTAAAATCCCTTTTTAGACACAACTAAAGCTAAAATAACTACAATATGCAAGTAAAATCGTTTTTGAGTCTTTATTGGTTTGCGCTGCGGCAAAATCAAGACACATGACACATCTAGAGTTAAAATAACCACAATACACAAGTGAAATTGTTTACGAGTCCATTTTCCTTCGCCGGCGCTGCTGCAAAATCAAGACACATGACACATCTAGAGCTAAAATAACCACAATACACAAGTGAAATTGTTTTCGAGTGCATTTTCCTTCGCCGGCGCTGCTGCAAAATCAAGACACATGACACATCTAGAGCTAAAATAACCACAATACACAAGTGAAATTGTTTACGAGTGCATTTTCCTTCGCCGGCGCGTCTAGAGCTAAAACAACCACAATACACAAGTGAAATTGTTTTCGAGTGCATTTTCCTTCGCCGGCGCGCGCTGCTGCAAAATCAAGACACATGACACATCTAGAGCTAAAATAACCACAATACACAAGTGAAATTGTTTTCGAGTGCATTTTCCTTCGCCGGCGCTGCTGCAAAATCAAGACACATGACACATCTAGAGCTAAAATAACCACAATACACAAGTGAAATTGTTTTCGAGTGCATTTTCCTTCGCCGGCGCTGCTGCAAAATCAAGACACATGACACATCTAGAGCTAAATAACCACAATACACAAGTGAAATTGTTTACGAGTGCATTTTCCTTCGCCGGCGCGTCTAGAGCTAAAATAATCACAATACACAAGTGAAATTGTTTTCGAGTGCATTTTCCTTCGCCGGCGCGCGCTGCTGCAAAATCAAGACACATGACACATCTAGAGCTAAAATAACCACAATACACAAGTGAAATTGTTTTCGAGTGCATTTTCCTTCGCCGGCGCTGCTGCAAAATCAAGACACATGACACATCTAGAGCTAAAATAACCACAATACACAAGTGAAATTGTTTTCGAGTGCATTTTCCTTCGCCGGCGCTGCTGCAAAATCAAAACACAAGACACATCTAAAGCTAAACTAATCACAATACACAAAGTAAAATCGTTTTCGAGTCTTCATTCCTTTGCGCTATTGCAAAATCAAGGCACACTAAATAATAAGTGTTACTCACTCTATTGCATGTAGTTCACATTATAAATACGTACTCTGGCTGGCTTTAAACGTCAATAAACGTAACAATGACCTCCATTCGCTTCTGTAATGGATCTTGAAACTATTTCCACGATATTTAGACTAGGTCAAACTGCTGCATTCTAGATATTCATGCTTTAATTAGCTCCAAACAAAATCCCATGCTCGCGTTATGGACGTGCGCAATTTGGCGCTAACTTTAATCGCGGTTCAGTGATAGCACGTGCACACTAAATTTACTAATTACTAATTTGTACAAAATAGACTAGTACAATAGACTAATTTAGTGAAATTTAGCAAAATTTAACAAAATTATTTTTTGTTAATGTTTCACGGTTATATTGTTTGCACTCTAACAAATTTCATTCATTCTGACGAATAAATTCCGAAACGTCAGAAAATAAGTTCTCTAATCTTTTACGGTGTACAATTTACATTTTTCAACTATATATATTGCTAGCTGATTAAATGTCGCGTCTCACATTTTAGTAAAACAAATAACATAAATTCTTCTTCTATTTTAATGAATTATATAATATCCAACTACAAAATAAGTTAAATATCATTACTGTCAGGCTCTTCGTCTAGAACAATCCAGATTGTGCTTTCTGCAGGAACGTCTACGGCTACTGTAATCTGATTGGCAGTTGCATCCAACAATCGAAAGAAGAGATTCTGGTGCAGGAGGAAGGCCCGTCATCAAGGGTACTATCATGCAGGTCTCCTGTTCTCTTCCGTCCCCAATAATAGATGTCAAGGTCGCTGTCGTTGCCTTTCCACTGCCGTATCTGCAGATAGACCCTCATGCTAACTATTACTCAATACTGATTCGAATGTCGCATGATACTGCAATAGACAGGGTCAAAGATGTTCTGCAAGATTGGTGAAGATAACTGCTTTGTTATTGTATAAAAATTTTCCTCACGTCTGGTTTTTACGGTTAGTTACTCTGACTGATTACAGCTCTGGATAATCAAAGGATATCAAAATGAACGAAAATAAAGAAATCAACAAATGAAAATAAGTAATTAAATGAACAAGTTAAGGCCCGTTTACACTAGCAATTGTGTCGCGCGACACGAGCTGCGATTTTAATGGCGATATCTATCGCAAATTGCATGCTCTAACTTTAGTGCAATTTGCTGCAAATTTCTGTCTCCTAAATTCAAGCGTATTCGAAATTGCGGCGACAAACTGCGATAAAATCGCCGTTGAAATCGCAGCTCTTGTCGCGCGACAAAATTGCTAGTACAAACGGGCCTTTACACGCTTTTAGACATGGCAGTTTTGCATAATCTATTTTATTCATTTATTTATTATTTATTTCTCTGTCTATGTATCTATTCATTTATGAGCTACAATATACTTCCAAATACAATTGAATGAAAATAGTTTATACTATAATAAAGCAAGAAACGGTAATAATGATTAAACGTAAATTAAAATGTCATATTCTGTAGTGATCATACTTCAATATAGTAAATATGATATTGTCTAAAACGTTCTTCTAAAAGTTTTGAAAAATGCATAAGAACTTTAACAAATGATATTTGCTAGAAATTAGATTGATTTTAATTTAAAATGTTCGATTTAATTGGCTTTTTATTGATTTTAAAGTTTGCATAATCTCGTGGTTTGGTTGCAGCCTCGTTTCCACGTTGTGCTCGAATTGCCGTCAAAAAAAAAAAAAACTCGTTTTTGACGTCTTCCCCTCTTAGGACTTTTTGGGACTTTTTATATGTTGTAAGGCATATAATTCTTAGTCGAAAACCGTTGAGAAACCTTCTGTTGCAATTATAGTGGCAGGTTGAGGTCAATATTTTCGTAGATTGACTGGACTATTATTGCAAGGAAAGGAATGATAAGAATATAAAGATTTTTCATCGTGGATTTGACATAAGTAGAGTGTTATTCGTTTGTCTTACGAATTTCTGGGGTTTGGACCTTGACGTTTCGAACTCAGATTTTGGGAACCATGCCAGACTTAATTGTCATTGAAAGTCAAGACTTTTTCGGGTCAAATGAGACTCTATTATATTATAATAATAATAATACTTTATTTATAATGCGCACATGATCCTAAAGTTCTAAGGCGCCTTACAATAATAATAATAAAATATAATATAATATATACAAATTTATGGTAATAAAATACGATACTTAAAAATAAACCTAACTTAAAAGAATAAAAATGTATAAATATACGAATGAACAAAATAAATAAATGACTTAGAAAGCTTGTTTAAAAAGATAAGTCTTAAGATTAGATTTAAAAGAGCTAATACTAGAACTAAGTCTAATGTTAAGTGGAAGATTATTCCAAAATTTAGGAGCACAAACAGAAAACGCCCTATCTCCATACGTTTTAAGATTAGATGACGGAACTTCTAATAAATATTGAGATGATGACCTTAATTGTCTAGCTGGAATATATCGAGAGAGCAAATCGCTAATATATATAGGTGCCAAGCCATTAAGTGCCTTATAAGTTAATAACAAAATCTTAAAAATTATTCGCTGTGGCACGGGAAGCCAGTGCAGTTCAATAAGAATAGGCGTGATATGATCATACTTAGATCTACGCATGACAACGCGAGCAGCACAGTTCTGAACTAATTGCAGTCTGTGAATAAGATATCCTGGGAGACCATATAGCAAAGAATTACAATTATCTAGTCGACACGTTATAAATGCATGGATTAAAATCTTAGTACTTTCAACCGATAAGTGCTTTCTGATACGCGATATATTGCGCAAATGATAAAATGAAGATTTGCATATAGCAGCAACTTGTTTTTCAAAGTTCATGGTGTCATCAAACATTATACCAATGTTCCTTGCTTCCCTTGACGGCTTGATTGATTCAGTACCAATGTTTACAAATGAGATTTCAGGTCCAGGACGAAATTTAGAACCAATAATTAATAGTTCGGTCTTATCAGCATTTAACTTTAACTTGTTGGAGGACATCCAAGAATAAATATCAGTGACACAGGCCTCTATGCTAGAAACAGACGATGCTGCATCTGAAGCATTGAATGAAAAATATATTTGCGTATCATCCGCATACAGGTGGAAATCTAAGTTGTGTTGTCGGACAATGTCACCCAGTGGAGAAGTATACAGCAGGTATAAAATTGGACCAAGTACAGATCCCTGAGGTACGCCATGAACTAGGTCACGCGAAGTAGAGTAACTTCCTCTTATATTTACAAACTGGCTACGACTCGTAAGGTAAGACTTGAACCAGGCAAGAGCCTTCTTCTTTACCCCAAACCTCGACTCAAGTCTGTGTAACAAAATTGTGTGGTCGACAGTGTCGAAGGCGGCAGACAAGTCAAGAAGTAACAGGATAACAGTATGCTTATTGTCTATAGCAGTTAGAATGTCGTTATGAACTTTGAGCAGGGCAGTCTCGGTACTGTGAAGTTTCTTATATGCTGACTGAAACGTTTCACTTAGACAGTTCTCTTCAATGTACTTTTTGAGTTGTATGGCAACAGTTTTTTCAATAAGTTTAGAGACCAAAGGCAGGTTAGACTAACCATATTTGGAGTTTCAGCGAAAAGAAAAGACAAAAGCAATAAATTAAAATATAATTATTTCCAAGGCTTATTAATACAAGCGTAAGAGAGAAAGGTCATCTATAGCTTTCACAAGCTTAGAGCTAGCAGCCCGAGGTATTGTCCTACAGCGAACATGAAGTTGAAAACGCTCATTCTCTTGTTGGCCGTGGTGGCTTTTGTGCAAACAATTGCAGCCGAGCAACAAGGTATTTTATAATACAAATCTTTGAGGCAACTGCATTTGTTTCATAACAGTTTAAAGGAAAAAAGTTGAAAACGTTTTAAAGCATTTTTGACATGAGTCGATTTTTTGTGCGATATATTTTTGTGAGCATATTTTTGTGGCTCCGAAATAGGTCGAAATATTGCGTTTATTTTAAATTTTAAGGCGTCTTATATATGAGCTACATTTCTTTAGTTTTAAGCCGTTGTGGTGTGTTTGTGTTGACTTAAGAAGCTCTTGTTGAAGTACTTTTACGGATACGATTTTGAGTCCAACTTTTCCGCTTTATAACTTGTGCGATAAAGTAAACCTACCCCAATGCACATTTCAAGTCGTGACTTTGCGGCGACATGTTTTTGATACATTTGTTTTTGAAATTTCCTGCTAATTTTTTTTTCATATTCGCTCCAATTCATTTTGCGATTCAGGCAGTTGATTGAAGGTGTTTATTTTTAAATATCATGAAAATTAGTTGGCTGCCATGATATATCGATGACAAAGGTCTACGCTTCGCATCGCATCCCAATTTCCATCGCATGTAATGGTATGAACAATTTTAATTTTGATTCACAGATGATAATCCTGCACAACCAAACAAACTGACAGAGTTCACAAAAGACGAAGCTAAAGGTAGGCCGATATCAACTCAGTCAAGCTTGGACAAGACTTACTCCGGGCCTAAAGATCTTAGGAAACTAAGCCATATCTGAACTGCCGATCTTGGGCGATCTTAGGCGATTCTGGGAAACATAGCTATATTTGAGTTGCCGATCGATATCTTAGGCGATCTTGGGGAACTTAGCCATATTTGAGTTGTTGATCTTAGGCGATCTTAGGCAATCTTGGGGAACTTAGCTATATATATATATATATATATATATTTGAGTTGTTGATCTTAGGCGATCTTAGTCGATCTTGGGGAACTTAGCCATATATTTGAGTTGTTGATCTTAGGCGATCTTAGGCGATCTTGGGGAACTTAGCTATATTTGAGTTGTTGATCTGGGGAGAATTTGAATTTGAAATCGTTACACATAGTTTTAAATGTTCTATTTTCGACCGAATTCTTTCAACTATTATTATAATTCATTTGATCATTTTAAAACGTTATTCTAATGTGAGCTTGGTTGTAGAAATTAAGTCGGTGCATTTGTCCTTTTCCTGTTTAGACGATGCTGAAGATAACGCAGAGGTTGGAGAACCGGACGACGAGGAGGCTGACGATGACGAAGCGAATGAACTGCAAGCAAACGATGAGAATTTCAAGATAGCTGAACAAGACACCAAGACAGATGAAGGTATGTACTATCATCATCATCATCATCATCATCATCATCATCATCATCATCATCATCATCATCATCATCATCATCACCATCATCATCATCATCATCATCATTATCGTCATCATCACTATCATAATCATCATCATCATCGTCATCTTTATCATCATCATCATAATCAGCAGCAGCAGAAGATCATCATCGCCATAATCATAATCATAGTCATAATCATAATCATAATCATCATCATCAGCAGCAGCAGCAGAAGATCATCATCAGCAGCAGCAGCAGCAGCAATATCATCATCATTTACAACCACTTTACTTTTTAGTATTAACTAGCATATTCTATCATAGAGCCAAACTTGTCGAAACGAGGATGGTTCCGTCGAAGACGTCGTCGCCGTCGCCCCCACTACCGTCGTCGCCACCATCACTACCGTCGCCGCCGCCATCACTACCGTCGCCGCTACCATGGTTAACAAGCAAGCCATCTGTGCAAAGGAAAAAGATAAACTCGGTTCACTAGTAGCTTAAGTTAATTCCTAATCCAGATGTCAAAATAAAACATGAAACAATTAAAGTAAAATGCACCGCAATTAGATTGTTACTTACTGACGTTACGAACGTCGAAGAGTCTTGTATGCATGTGAAGGTTTCTAGCTAATTTTGATAATAGTAATATTAAGTGAAGTTATTCTTCTAGCGAGTTGACGTAACTTGAATAAAGTGAAAGCATATTTTTACAAGCTGTTATTTCTTGATTAGCGGTAGAGAAAGATGTATTATTTATATGAAATAGGAAATATGGGAAAAGATGGGGGAGGAGAAGAGAGCAGGAAGAAGGTAATAATAATAATGATGATAATAATAATAATAATAATAATAATAATAATAATAATAATAATAATAATAATAATAATAATAATAATAATAATAATAATAATAATAATAATAATAATAATAATAATAATAATAGGATCGCTAGGAACCATATCGAAAAACTTTAAAGACCATATTCAAAGACTTGAACTTAATAACATAAGCTTTTTAGATTTACAAAAATCTGTTCTTTTAGGCACGGCACATATATTAAGAAAGGTGCTTCAGCTCTCAGGAGCCGGGTAGGATCCCGAGCTGAAGCTAGATCTATACCAGTAAAAATTGTAAAAAAGGATTATTTTACTGTGAAATAAAGAAATAATAATAATAATAATAATAATAATAATAATAATAATAATAATAATAATAATAATAATAATAATAATAATAATAATAATAATAATAATAATAATAATAATAATTACAATAATAGATACTCCGACGAAGGGATAAAGCACGAACTTTAGTAAAAAGTTAAGTCAACATTTTTTACGGTGTTACAAATTACATTATATTACCTATCGTTTATATCAAACACCGATGCAGCTTATACTAGTTTACTCGCTAGTTTCCATTCACCATAATAGGTAGATAATTAAATTCATTCTACGCCATGTACGCCACAAGGGATACAGTAGTGATATTTGTTTAATTTGTGCACCCCAAAACAACTCACAAGTTCAAGTTCAAGGACATCAGCAATTGTGACTGAAATTTTCCTGTTTGCCATTGCTCATCCTTAGCTTAGCATAAATTCTACTGACGTAAACTAAGGTCCTGTCCACATGTATGTATATGTCAAGTATACTAAGGTTTTTTCTCCGTATTGAAAAAAAATCCGCTCATGCATGATCACACGTAGCGTTTTCTACTGAATCTGATCTGCCCGTCCACACGTATACACCTATTTCAATTAACGTTGTCCATCTGGAATGGTTGATCTGAGACCGATAGGAATTGTGGGAGCTCGTATGTATGTGTACACCTATTTCAATAAACGTTGTCCATCTGGAATGGTTGATCTGAGACCGATAGGAATTATGGGAGCTCGTTAAACTGCAAATGCACTATCATAATCACGCTTGAATATTAATGTTTACTTCTGAAATACTGTTATCTGTAATTCACATGATTCAGCACCATTCAAGTGTGATTAAAACAATGTATTTGCAGCTTAACGAGCTCCAATAATTCCTATCGGTCTCAGATCAACCATTCCAGATGGACAACGTTAATTGAAATAGGTGTACACTAAAACGCGACATAGACTAATTTCCCGCTCTGACTCATCGTATTAAAAAACCTGCGTTTGCTGTCCACACGTACATGACCGTATATGGTAAACAAGCTACGTTTTTTCAAAAAATCTCTATTGCATGCATATAATTTAAGTGGCTATTTCGATTCAAAATTACAGAGATTTGTATGTGTTCAGTGAACTGTTTCCTTGCTAGCCTCGTTGTGGTGTTTTTCACACTTTTGAAATACTCATAACTTCTCAAGAATTGAATATTTTTTGTCTCGAACCTTTTTCTTTTCTTGATGTCATGGTAATTAATCTATAATTTCCATACGTACATATACACGAAAACGATTCGAAAACGTTAGTTTAACTAATAGTTTCCATACAATTAATTATGCGCCGTATAGACTAATTTCCTGCTCTGACGTCATCGTATTCAAAAACCTCCGCTTTCGCTATATGATAAACCTCCGTTTTCAAAAATATCGAGTCATGAGAGCGTATTTGAAAACCTGAGTTTTCCAACACCTTTTACGTGTGGACGGAAGGCGAATACGGTGAAAAAAAACCTGCATGGCCTCGGACACCAACCTTGTTATATTTTATTGTTTTTATAAGAGTTTCGAAATTCGAACCTTATATGGCTTCATAGCGCTCTTTTGGTTAAAGTCAATAAAAAAAATACCAGAATTAAAAACTTATTTTGCTACTTTCTAATTGATATTTGTTTTAAAATATTCTCGTTTTCATCTTTTAGATAACTTTATTTAGCAAGGAACGATATTAAAGGATTTTCAAGTATTGTTGTGTTGTGCTTAAACGAAAAATTATAATTGTTGAAAAGGAATTCACGCTTGACCCTACACAAAAAATATTAAAAAATTAAAAATTAAATCTATTTCCAAATGCACATACAAACATTTACGAACTTAACAACAGTCTTTATCAGTGTAAGTTACTCAACAACGTATAATAATAAATAAATAAATAATAATAAGCACATAAAACTTATTAGTCTGAATGTAAGGGTACGAATTCTACAGCTTAACTAGGAAATGCAAGAGTCCTACGAAAATTACTGGACATTTAAGATCTAACGAACATTAATTAACGGCATTTTACAGTGTGACGCGCGGTACCGTGGCCACCCAAGAAACTTTAATTTTGAGAAAGTTCTTAATCACATAAAACCCTCGCTCATCTTCGCCACTTTGTATGAAATATGGTTAACTACTTGGTGTAGGCAAGTTAATGGTTATTATGAAAGGTAGAAAAATATAGAATCATATCACACACTCACTTCACAAACTCTGTGTGCAAACAGCAAACATTGGTGGTAAATTGCTGTCGTTGGCAACAGATAACATATTTCTTTACCCTATATAATATTCAATCACCATTTATGTGACTGCCTACACCAAGTAGTTCCCTACTTTCGATAATCTGTTTATGCGCAGACGATCCTGTCAATCAAAAAAACAAATTCTCGCACGCTGATTGGCTAACTTTCTCAAAAGTTTCTTGGGTGGCCACGGAACCGCGCGTCACGCTGTAAAAGTAAAAAATTGTACATCTAATATAATTTTATTTGGTGTGTCTTATATAGGCTTTAGATGAAAGCTCGACAGTACTGGTAGTATACCAGGAAATATTTGTAAAAAATATTATCTTGTGATGAAATTAATTAATTATTATTATTTTATTACTTCTATCAAGGCGGAAAACCCTTAAGAGCAAGAGTCAGGAAATATCGCCCAGACCTTGGAAATCTTGAAAATTATCAAATCGCTCAAACTTTCCCACTTTGTAGGCTTACATAACCTATAACTAATGGTGTATTTTTTAGCTCGTTTGGATTTTTATTTTTGAAGAAATAATTTTTTTTCTGTTCGGGCCATTTGAGGCGATTTTCCTAGGTCGTCAACGTACTCCAAAACGAGCGGGTTTACAAAGAAACCATTAAAATTACGACAACTAAAACAACATTTCCTTAAAGTATACATAAACAAGGACAATCTGAAATTAGTTTTATTTAAATACTTTACAATGTGAATATTTTCACGATTTTTCGATATTATCGATTTTTCTCTTATTTATCATATTCAAAATTTGCCTAACTTTAACGTCAAAAATCTCACACTGGCACATGATTCTGTGGTCTAAAATTATATCTCAGTGAAAGAGCATTCTTTCTACTTGCTAAATGTGAAATAATATTTTTGGGCTATTAAAACGGTGAAATTTTAGAAGGTCTCAAACACATGGCATTTTGGTTAGAATATTGCGTGACATTCGAAGGGTCAAGTAATGTAAACACCTATTATGACTAAATAAAATACGCAAAACTTACCTAGAGCACTTTTATATCATCATTCTCATACTCTAGACCATCCATACTGACCTACAGGCTACAAATAACAAATAACTCAGCGACATTTGGCTTTTTTAGAGTGGGATATTTGAAGTGACAAATCTCGAACTGGATTCCTTCGATAAAGTCAAACGTTGTACTTCGAGAATGCGGTACATTTCAAACCAAATGGCGACTAATGCAATCATTATAATGTTATATCAATCCAAATTTAGTACGAGTACCTCGCTTTAGGGTTTTGAGTAAGATAAAAGGCTTATAAACTGGTATAGTCGGCTATGTTTATCACTCGGCTGTCATGATTGTTATACTGTTTGTTGTGCGCGTGACACACAGGGTGACCACACACGCAGTTATAAACTGATCATATGATAGTCTAAAAGAAAAATACAAATCGGCATTTTTATAATTGAAATAACGGTAGATCAAGACCAAAAACACCTAGATCATTTTTTGTGTCAATTATTTGTGCGACGAATGCAATTTACGAATCATAACTGTAAGTGTAACAAACTCAGCAAATCGCATTATATACATATTTACAGTTTGCGCACAAAAATCAAAGAATGATACAACTATAAAAACTAATTAATTCAATCTTTACTTACCATGATGCACCGTGATTATTTTATGTTTACTGTCGATGGTAGCATGCATATGAGATCAATAAATGATTTGGATTTGTTGTATTTAACATTGAAAGGAGGCTGTCAATTACATGTAAATTGTGGATGATCAAAGTACATCATGAAAAGCATTAATAACAGTTTAGATACTATCTGAACAAGTGCAAGACTTGACTAGATCGCTTAAGTACTTTGTGTATGGTAGTTTCTCTCGTACTGTAACGCTGTCGACCTCCATGAGGAAGTATCACACATAAGGAGGACATTGGGGGTTGCGGTATTGCGGCATTGGCCATTTTTTTAATGCGATATTGCGGTAAAAGGAATACATTTTTGCGGTAATGCGGGATTTAGGATACCTACGTTATGCGATATTTATCCTTTTTTTAAGCGGTATTTCAGTAAAATAAGCAAAATCTAGCGGTAGCCGCGGGATTTAGAATTCCTGCGGTATACGATATTAACGGTGTTTGTATTTTGTATTTTTTTTGTACGTATGGATGGTGAAAAAAAACGAAAACGTTTAATGACCTTTGATTTTAATTAAATGTTGTGCGGAATTGCGGGATTCTTCTCACTCCCCCCCCCCCCCCCCCCCCCCCCCCCAATGTCCCCCTCACATATCATACGTAAGGTGGGAACAGAAAACTTATTCATGCAGCCTCCCTGTTGCAAATAGATGGCAAACGTTGTAGTTGTCATATACAATTGGGTGGAGCAGTTCGCATTCCTTCACGGTGGGGCCAACCACCCCCCTCAATCGCTCATTTAGATTAAATTTTTTCATAACTTTCTATGCTTTTATTATATTTTGCTGAAACTTTCTCAATGGGAAGGAACTATTGTGATAATGTTTTTTTTTTTGATATTTTGATGACACAAATTTAATATTATGACGTCATAATCAATGTTACGATTTTATTGCAAATTTTGGAATCACAAATCTGAGCATTTCATTTCATTATTATGCAAGGTATGCACAATGCGATTTGAAATCTGAAAACCGTTTTTCGATAGGATTTAGATTTGTTGAGTTATAAAGGATTGAAAAATCGGGTACCCTCCCCTCCCTATCAACGAAATTTTTAAGAAACATTTGGTAAAACAAACCCTTTGGAAAAACTTTTTCCGTATGCCATAAAAAGAACCCATTTATCGCTTAAAATACAACACTTAATGGCTTTAAAATCGTATGGAAATAGATTTTTTAATTTCCCTCTCTATGGAAAGATATTTAGGAAAGTATGATTATGACGTCATTTGATGACGTCACTCTTTTTTCTTTAAATAGGCAATGGAAGAACCGTTTCTCTTTAAAAGAACCGCATATTTTTGCACTGGACTAGTACTACACAGGGAATCGACATTCAGCCCTAATACAACAACTGAAAGACACGAAAATAATTAATTTTGAAATTGCCAATAAATAATGACGTCATCAATTTATATGAAAATTAAAAAAAATCCTACTCCTCACCAAATATTACTATCGAAATTCTGTTTGCTGTATTCTTGTTCTAATTATCTAGCCTTTCGTATCCAAAAGAAAAATTAGTTATTCTTCAATTTTGAACATTGTAAAAATGTTGCATTAAATCTTGTGACGTCATAATATCGATTTTTTTATGCAAAATGTATGTCAAAATATTGCAACTCACAATATCTCACAGTGACCCAAGTTTGATCTGAAAATCATTTTTTAGTGAAGAGATATGGTAACATGTACATTTTGCCCACCATTAAATGAGCGATTGAGGGAGGTGGTTGGCCCCACCGTGCTTATAGAGAGCTGGTACAATGTCTCTTCTTCTGCTGCAGTATGACATCATTTTGGTCGGGTTCGGATGACAGCGCGCCTTTCTTTGACTTTCTGGCTTTCTTGAAAAGTAGGATGTTATCTGTTGGTGCGTCAGAAACTCTTGCATGGTGAATCTTCTTTTCCCCTCATCATTTTTTGCATGCCGCACTTCGCATATCATTTGAAACTCATTAATATTCGGGTCTGCCTCGTACCCTGTCCAATGGCAAACTTGTCATCAAGGTACGATGTTTGGTTTGAATTAAAGCGGGAAGCTGACCTTGATGTTTTTAGAGCCCACCCCATAAAATTCCCGCTCTTTTAAGTTCTTCAGGCTTGACGCGTATACCATTTATTTTCTCGCTCGTATGGATTTCCACGTTAAAACGTTTTCCAGTGCTTAGGAATTCATTCTGTTATATATTACACTAGTTTTTGGCAAGTTGTATATACGACAACTACGACGTTTGCCGTCTATTTGCAATGTGTGATACTTCCACAAACTACCATACACAACATACCAAAGCGAGATGGACGTTTTCTGTTACCACCTTACGTATGATGTGTGATACTTCCACATGGAGGTCGACAGCGTTACTGTACGAGAGAAACTACCATACACAACGTACCTAAGTGATCTAGTCAAGTCTTGCACTTGTTCAGATAGTTATCTAAACTGTTATTAATGCTTTTCATGATGTACTTTGATCATCCACAATTTACATGTAATTGACAGCCTCCTTTCAATGTTAAATACAACAAATCCAAATCATTTATTGAT
Source organism: Metridium senile (assembly GCA_949775045.1). Lineage (NCBI taxonomy): Eukaryota > Metazoa > Cnidaria > Anthozoa > Actiniaria > Metridiidae > Metridium > Metridium senile. The sequence continues at coordinate 3,844,164 of OX459110.1, forward strand.
CTCCTGCTACCATCGACAGTAAACATAAAATAATCACGGTGCATCATGGTAAGTAAAGATTGAATTAATTAGTTTTTATAGTTGTATCATTCTTTGATTTTTGTGCGCAAACTGTAAATATGTATATAATGCGATTTGCTGAGTTTGTTACACTTACAGTTATGATTCGTAAATTGCATTCGTCGCACAAATAATTGACACAAAAAATGATCTAGGTGTTTTTGGTCTTGATCTACCGTTATTTCAATTATAAAAATGCCGATTTGTATTTTTCTTTTAGACTGTCATATGATCAGTTTATAACTGCGTATGTGGTCACCCTGTGTGTCACGCGCACAACAAACAGTATAACAATCATGACAGCCGAGTGATAAACATAGCCGACTATACCAGTTTATAAGCCTTTTATCTTACTCAAAACCCTAAAGCGAGGTACTCGTACTAAATTTGGATTGATATAACATTATAATGATTGCATTAGTCGCCATTTGGTTTGAAATGTACCGCATTCTCGAAGTACAACGTTTGAATCGAAGGAATCCAGTTCGAGATTTGTCACTTCAAATATCCCACTCTAAAAAAGCCAAATGTCGCTGAGTTATTTGTTATTTGTAGCCTGTAGGTCAGTATGGATGGTCTAGAGTATGAGAATGATGATATAAAAGTGCTCTAGGTAAGTTTTGCGTATTTTATTTAGTCATAATAGGTGTTTACATTACTTGACCCTTCGAATGTCACGCAATATTCTAACCAAAATGCCATGTGTTTGAGACCTTCTAAAATTTCACCGTTTTAATAGCCCAAAAATATTATTTCACATTTAGCAAGTAGAAAGAATGCTCTTTCACTGAGATATAATTTTAGACCACAGAATCATGTGCCAGTGTGAGATTTTTGACGTTAAAGTTAGGCAAATTTTGAATATGATAAATAAGAGAAAAATCGATAATATCGAAAAATCGTGAAAATATTCACATTGTAAAGTATTTAAATAAAACTAATTTCAGATTGTCCTTGTTTATGTATACTTTAAGGAAATGTTGTTTTAGTTGTCGTAATTTTAATGGTTTCTTTGTAACCCCGCTCGTTTTGGAGTACGTTGACGACCTAGGAAAATCGCCTCAAATGGCCCGAACAGAAAAAAAATTATTTCTTCAAAAATAAAAATCCAAACGAGCTAAAAAATACACCATTAGTTATAGGTTATGTAAGCCTACAAACTGAGAAAGTTTGAGCTATTTGATAATTTTCAAGATTTCCAAGGTCTGGGCGATATTTCCTGACTCTTGCTCTTAAGGAGTCTTACATCAGTTTTTCTAGTGCTTGACCGGTCAACTTTAAACGGCTGTAGATCTGATATGAAAACACCCACAGCTTTCACACTTTGCCAACTAGTTACATAAAGATTGAAGTGTGTGAGGGTCTTTTGTGTTTTGTCTTTTGTTTACATCAGCGTTACCATAGCGACGAAACAATGACATCGCGGTTTTTGATTAGCAGCGATTTTACGCGTTTTTCGATCTAAACTTTTTCATAGTGCTAATATATGGCTGTTTGCCTAAAAGTATACGAAGTTTGAAGAAAATCGTAAAAGCTGATTTTGAATAATTTTCTCGACCAAATACCAATATGACTTTCAAAAACTAAAAACTTAATCTTAAAAACTAAAGCACCACCATCAGAAAGAGCAAGTAGAAATGTATATTTTTGGAAAGTTTTATTGATATAAATATAATTCAAGTGAAGCCATTTGGAATCAAAATTACAGATATTTGTATGTGTTCAGTGAACTGTTTCCTTGCTAGCCTCGTTGTGGGTTTTTTTTTTACACTTTTGAAGTTCTCATTTCTTCTCAATATTTAAATATTTTTGTCTCAAACTATTTACCTTTATTGTCATTCTAATATATAGTTTTGATGTAGTGTTGAATTAAAATATTTAAAAAAATGGCGGCCATACTGGCATCCCTTCCTATATATATCACTTAAGCTCAAAATATAACAATTTCCATATAAGGTTGCAATTTGGCCATTTGTAGGACCCCGTAATGCGAGGTAGTCTCCCCCGCAGGCGTTTTTAGTCTCGTTCCAGTCCCTACGGTCCACTTCTCTCCCCACAAAGATGCGAGGATACTCGAACCATGAAAATTCACATTTTTCATGTTATTATTTTCGGAACCTCCTGCTGCTTCAAAACCTCTAAAAATGAAGCATTGAGTTAAAATACACTGAGTATGCGTTCATAATAAATCTTAAGATTATAGAAAGATAAAAACGCCTATTTCTAATCTTTAGACAGAATGCCAATATATGGCCGCCACTTCATTGTCTTTTTTTTTTTTTTTGAAATTCCTAAAAAAATAATTATAATTTTCCATTACATCCAAATTATAGATTTTATTTCTAATTGAGACAACTGCTTAAAATAAATATCAGCCCTTATTGCAATCTGAATGCTCTCCCCACTCCCCAAATATATGCAATGCTTGTTGTTCAGTCACCAAGAAATTAAATCATTGTAAATTCAAAAGTTAAGCACATCGACTCTGCAAAAAATCTCTTGAATTTAGACCCGCGTTCAAGAGAAATCAAGATTTTTCGTTAATAATTTATAATAATTTTTAATAATTTAATAATTTCTAGAGCGCTTTAATCTAAATTCTAAAGCGCTTAACAACATGCAAAATATATATAATATCTATTAACAATAATAATTAACAATAATAAAAATTTTTAAAATATTTTACAAAATGAAAAGTTCATAAAAAGGCAGTCTTAAATAAAAAAGTTTTTAAATTAGTCTTAAAGCTATTTATATTATTGTTGTCCTTGATATATTGAGGAAGGCTGTTCCATATCTTTGGGGCAGCAACTGCGAAAGCACGGTACGTCTCCGAAAGTTTTGCATTTTGTTCTTGGGACCTTCAGAATGTGCTGATTAGCACTACGAAGTGCGTAGCGACAAGGTGTTTGTTCAGTTATTAGTTCACATATGTAAGATGGAGCCATTCCCCTAAGAGCCTTAAAAACCAGTAAGGCAATCTTGAATTGAATTCTGAAAACAATAGGCAGCCAATGAAGTTCCATCAATACAGGTGTTATATGCTCAAATCTGGGTATAGAACATGTAACCCGAGCAGCGGCATTCAGCACTTTCTGAAGTCGTTCCAATTGGTACTTTGACACTCCATAGAGTAATGAATTGCAATAGTCCAAGTGAGAGGTCACAAAAGCATGAACGAGTGACTTGGTAGACTCTTCAGACAGAAACTTTCTTATCTGTTTAATTTTGTAAAGACCAAAAAAGGCTTTACAGCAGACTTTACCAACATGAGTGGACATCGTCAAAGAACTATCGAACCACGCTCCCAGATTACGGACATTGCTAGATGGTTTGACTTGAGAAGAACCAACGAGAATGTTATCAATGTTTACTTTCACTAACTGTTGACGCGAACCAATAATCAAGAACTCAGATTTCTTGTCATTGAGCTTAAGGTGACTGTGGGCCATCCACGATCTAATCTCAGAAATGCAGTCAACCATCGCACTCACAGCATCATCTTGAGAAGACTCGAGTCCTGGACGAAACGAAATGTAAAGTTGCGTATCATCGGCATATCCGTGAGCTGTAGGTAGATGTTTTTCAACAATACGGAATAGACGCGAAGCATACATCACAAAAAGTAGGGGTCCAAGGCAACTTCCTTGTGGAACTCCACTGAGCAGGTCAAAGTTCTTAGATTGCTTTTGTTCGACGACAACCCTCTGTTTTCTCCCCAATAAGTATGATTGAAGCCATGATAGAGCTTGACCAGTTACACCGAAATCAGTACGTAATAGATCAACCATGATGTTATAGTCAATGGTATCGAACGCAGCACTCAAGTCGAGTAGGACAAGAAGGGTGACCTCTTGTCTGTCCATAGCAAGCAGAATATCATTTTGAACTCTCACGAGGGCGGTTTCAGTTGAATGATATTGACGATAGGACGACTGATTAACAGGTTAAGGTGCATGCCTTGAGCAGTGGCTAAGAAGTTGAGGAATAATTGATTTTTCAGCGATTTTGGAGACATAAAACACGTTGCTTACTGGACGAAAGTTTTCAAATACTGGATCCAGACCGAGTTTCTTAATCAGCGGAACGACAAGTGCAACCTTCCAGCTCTCCGGAATGCAACCACTATCCAATGAAAGAAAGTCATGATTTTTTCGCGTTCAAATCCGCCTCGTTTAGTGTTGGTTTTTGAGCTATAAAAAATTAGTGTTTTGGGCAAAAATTACAAATTAAACTGGTCATAATTAGCTTTACATCGATTCTAAAGATACCAGAGAACCAAAAAATGTTAAAGTTTGTTTCGATGAACTTATAGGGAACTACAATCATTGACAAAAGTGTTGGCACGAATGTGATAAAGTTATTTTAGCACTGCTGAAATTCTACTTCTCCCCCCACCCCCCTTCGCAATGTTGAGGTGGGAGTCATTGTTTGGTGCTTGTGTGGTTGACCTGTCAATGCGCCATCATTTCACACCAACATTGATGTGGGGGGAAGGGGGGGAAATTTTTTATACTTAAAATAAATGAAGTAGTCACTATGAGATAAAATACTAAAATCGTGCCAACTACTTTTGACAATGATTGTCTGAACGACAAAAGGTGTTCTAAAATATATGCTTTGCATTTCTGATTTAATTTTTGTTCCTAAAATAAAGCACCCGCACTTGTTACATAACTTCAAATTGAGATTGCTAAAAATATCTGAAGAAAGTGTTATCTTTCAATGAGTTTAGTTCATCCGTCACGTCATCCTAATTAGGCCGATAAAGTGATTTTTGGTGTACAGCTTTAAAGTTATTGTCTTTCATATAGTTTCGATACTAAACAAATGAAGTCATACCACTAAAAGAAAGAAAAAGAAAAGTTGTAATTATTAAGTATGAATTTTGTCAATTCCAAATTGTAAAATGCTTGTTATGGTTTGTTGAAATGAAGAGAAAGCTAAAAAATCGTTTAAAATTAATCACTGATATTCGAAAGTGCAAACATATTTTCTCATATTTCTCCATATTTATTTATAAAATGTCAAGTGATTCATTATCAACGTTTACATAGGAATGTTAACTTTTCTTCCTAATACGTATAAATCTTGATCCATTATTCGTAGCAAAATAGTCACTGTATAAAGATCGCTCGTTTTTTTAACACAGGGAGCCCAACGGTTCTCCCCAACGGTACTCCATCCAATAAACGCTAAAAAAACATGTCAAAACTGAAGGCTTTTAAAAATTTTCGATATTTTCATAAAGAACAGCAAAGGATCTTAACATTTATGAGGGTTCATAGCCATTAGAAACGCTCTTTTGGTGATTTTGGAACGGTTCTCCCTTGTAAACATTACAAATGAAAGGTCAACTATAGCTTTATTATAGCGGAGTAGGGGAGTACCGTTGCTATTTTCGCTGCGATTTACAAATTTTAGAAAAAAACCATCCCATGGTGTTTGAACATTTGCAAAGCAAATGTTGATATATATTTTGGACCGACAAATTCAAAATTCTCTCAATTATCAACAAATTAGTCATGGAGTACCGTGCGGAGTACCGTTGGAAGCTCCTTGTAAAAGTGCAAAATCGCTATTTGTGGATGCATTTCGCAAGGCAATGTTTAGTAAAAGCGCTAGAAATAAACTTAAATACTACTAACATGTAGTTAATTGCAATTGCTTTTTAATTTTATAAAGGAAACATGAACATTTTAGTTGCAAAAGTGTTATTGAATATATAGTGGTCTACGTGAATACTTCCGGTCATTGAGCTACTCTATTTTCTATATACTACATAACATTTTTGACCAGAAACGTTTAAAAAATGTTTGCTAGTCACTCAAATTTGTGTTTACTTACTACTTAAAATATCTTTTTACACAATGTTTGTGGAATTTTTGCTATAAAGCCGTTGAATTTCAGCTCAACTTGGTTTTATCACAAGCGCGCGCTTGACCTCAATTATACGTCATGCTTTCATCGCTCGTTATAAATAAACGCAATTTTCAAATTTAAGTTTTCGGCATATTTTTCCATTGGCTTATTATGCCAAATTACAGGACAAATTCAATTTAATACATACGACTTATAATACAAGGGAATTTAGCTCCGCGATAGAATGGTTTTCTTTCAAAATTGATAGGTGCTTGTATGGGGGTACACTGGCCTATTCCTTGACAGAAGTGACGTCACAGTTGGACTTCACGGGCCATTCACACATAAAAAGAAACAACTCAACGAAGGTTTTGTCATATCAAATTGGTTTGGTTTACAGACTTTGTAGAAACAAGAAATTCGTGAAAAAGTGTTCCAGACAATCATTGACAAAAGTGTTGGCACGAATGTGATAAAGTTATTTTAGCACTGCTGAAATTCTACTTCTCCCCCCACCCCCCTTCGCAATGTTGAGGTGGGAGTCATTGTTTGGTGCTTGTGTGGTTGACCTGTCAATGCGCCATCATTTCACACCAACATTGATGTGGGGGGAAGGGGGGGAAATTTTTTATACTTAAAATAAATGAAGTAGTCACTATGAGATAAAATACTAAAATCGTGCCAACTACTTTTGACAATGATTGTAGTTACCAGTCTCGCACGGACAAAAACAGGTTCACGAAATAAAAGTTTTAAATTTATAACTCAAAAAAGAGCGTGGTGTCACTCCATTTTTATTTTATAGTTGGATTTCCCTTATCAGAACTTTTCATTCCGTGAAATAAAAATGATATGGTTTTCAAGCGCAAAATGTAGTATTTTCACATTTTGAGTTTATTTTTGCATCAAAATTCTCGACATGCAAGTACTTTTCGCAGTAGTTTTTTGACAAAAGGATTTTTTTGAGTAAGACATGGCAAATAATATGTTTGTTAGTGCCTTTAATTTCTTTTGCAAATACTTGTTAAAAAGTTTGTTATCGGGAAAAATAGAATAAATAGCGTTTTATGTTTCAAATTCCGACAATTTTTGTCACAAAAATGACCAAAAGGGGCTCCAGTCTACTGCCCTTATCTCCGAAACGAGTATGGTGACCCATTTTTTCTACTTTAATTAGTTTTGAACTTTACTTAGTTTTCTCTTTTTACATGAGAAGTTTCAAAAAGATCTATCGACAGAATCCATGAGTCCTGAACTACCTTAAGGTAGTTCCGAACAGTTGCTCCTACGCATCACGCTCACGCACATCTTGTTCAAGAATATTGATTGACTGAACATAAATGTAGCGTTCTAGTGCCCTTGGTGAAAGTGATTTGAGTAATTCAGTTTTATCGATTCATTTAAAGAACTTGATTCATTTTGAACCTTCTAGTAAAAGTACGTTTGACCAACCAAGCATTAATTTCTTGTATGATGGCCTTGGAAATATCAAATAACTCTAGTATCTCTACAAGGAAATGTTATTAGAAATTGAGCTCTTCAGCAGTAAATGAAACGATATTTAAAAACCTCATTATTTATTTTATAGACCTCCCCACTATTAACTAGCAAATGTTTGAGGGGGTTTCAAGCAAATAGTTGAGAACGAAAGCTATAAATAGCCGTGAGTACTGAATAACTTAACAAATTTGGTTGTTTCTCTTATATGTTGAAGTTCGCGAAATGATTTTGCTTTGATAATATTTTTACTTTAATTTTAAATCATTTAAATTCGATTCTTCATCTATTTTGAACTATTACAAAAGGCTATCGAAAGCGAGCGATTCATGCCAGTCTGAGTAAACAACATTTTTTTCAGGCTTGCTGGTGATAATTTAATTAAAAAATTATTTTCATTGAAATGGAAAAACAAATAAACAGTCGTCATGCACGGTTCATAAATACAAGCGCAACAGAGTCAATCTACAGTTTAAGCAGACCAAGGGCTTGCTGCGAACAAGATGTTGAAAACGCTACTGCTCCTGTTGGCCGTTGTGGCTTTCCTGCAAACGAATGCAGAACAACAGCAAGGTACTTTATAATACCAACCAAATCTTTAATATTAATGATACATAATACATAATATATTTATATAGCGCCTTACCAAATCTCCTCTAGATGCTTTACAAAACAAAAACAAACATTCACGTAGGAAAACTTTATACTAAATATGTCTTTGACAGATGTATGTGCACTTTAATTAATGTATTGGATCTGTATTTTATTCTGGAGTTAATTCATACTTACAATCTTTGAAGCAATTTCATTTGTTTTAAAACTTTTAAAGGAACAAGATGAAAACTTTCGATAGCGATTTTCTATATGAGTCAATGTTGGGTGCATTGATTTGAACACTTTTTGAAGCAATTTCAATTAAGAGATGAAAACTTTCGATAGAGATTTTCTATATGAGTCAATGTTGGGTGCATTGATTTGAACACTTTTTGAAGCAATTTCAATTAAGAGATGAAAACTTTCGATAGCGATTTTCTATAGGAGTGAATTGTGGGTGCTTTGATTTTAATATTTTTTGAAGAAATTGTTTGTGTTCTAAAAACCTTTTAAGTAACGAGAGGAACATTTTGCGGCGATATTTTCAGCTAGACGACTTAAAGTATGATTTTTGTGTCGATTTTAGGTTGATTTGAAGGAGTGGTTTATAGAGTTGATTTAAAAGATTTTCAGTCGTCTAATGAACTGTATTTTTAGGTATTTTTTTAGTAAATGCAATTGTGCTGCAATTGTTTATGATTTAGGCGCTGTTAGATAGCGATAGGTTTAAATCCGTTTGAGTCTATCTTTTCAAGTTAATTCGACTTGTATACGTACTGATGGATAGCTACAACCATGATCAAAAATGTTGGGGCTTTGTAACATTTTTGTGAGCGTTTTTATTTGAGTTTTAAAAATAAAAAACACGTATCAATTTGATTTGCAAACCCCTTCCCCAAAGCAAAATTGATTGGCTTTAATAAAAGTTTTTAATTTATTACATAAAAACTTGGTAATGCCCCAAGGTATTTTGCACATGATCGTAGCTGCGTCAGATCACAATTAATTCATATCATTTGTGCATTTTGTTTCGGCTTTTTTTAATTGAATTTCATGTTCAGTTTGTTTTGATATCAGCATGAACCATTTGGATTATTTGTATATGCATACTTTATTGAATGATCCTAAAAAGCTTTTCAGCGACAATTTACAATAAAAATGATAAATGCTTATAAGATATTATTGAACGAATGATAAATGTTTATAGAATATTATTTACTTGATAAAATTTGATTTTTATATTGTTTTTTAAATTGATTGATTGTAAGGTCCTTGAGTTCTTTGTTCATATTGTTCAATGTCTTTGTAGCCTTATATGTGAAAGTTCTCTGTCCTGATGCTGTGTTTGTGTTAGTTTGCGTTGATTTTCGTTGCAATTATAGAAGGGATTTTTAAAACTCAATTTCATTTTACAAACTGCATTAAATTGCGCCAGAATAGGCGAGCGTAGTGTTTACAAGAGTTGGTTTTGTGATGCTAATTTGCTCAAAAAAGATGTTTTATTGTCTTTGTTCTAATAAGAATGGTTGGTTGGAATAGCCATAACAAAATATGTCACTGTAAGACTACCTATTGAGCCCTTTGTGCACATCAGACTGCATGTTGTCACATCATATTGTATTGTATCACATTATATTGCATCGCATCGCATCACATTACATGGCATCGCATCGTATTGTATCACATAACATCCTATTACATCACATTATATCGCATCACATCGTATTGCATCAGATTACATCGCATCGCATCGTATTGTATCACATAACATCCTATTACATCACATTATATCGCATGACATCGTATTGCATCACATTATATCGCATCACATCGTATTGCATCATGTTACATCGTATTGCATCACACCACATCGTACATATTGCATTACATTATATCGCATCACATCGTATTGCATCACATTACATCGCATCGCATCACATTACATCGCATTGCATCACACCACATTGTATCTCATCACATCAAATTACATAATAACTCTGATCAAATAACTTTGATTCGCAGATGACACTCCAGCAGAACCAAACATGCTGACTAACCAGGCAGACTTCACAGATGACGAGACTCAAGGTAGACCGATATATATCAACTCGTCCACAACCTTAGCCTCGATAGCGTGTAATATATTCTTTATACTTTGACTAATGTTCGCGGTAATGTTATGTTTTTTTTTTAGAACTTGCAGACGATGATTCGGCTAAACTAGAAGAAAGTGAAAAAAACACAGAGGTTGGAGAACCGAACGAGGAGGAGACTACTAACGATGAGGAAGGGAATGATGTCCAGGCTAATGAAGAGGATTTCAAGATAGCTGAACAAGACACCAAGCAAGATGAAAGTACGTACTATCATTATCATTATCATCGCCATCGCCATGGGCATCATCTTCATCTTCACCTTCATCTTCACCTTCACCTTCATCATCATCATCATCTTCATCTTCATCTTCATCTTCATCTTCATCTTCATCTTCATCTTCATCTTCATCTTCATCTTCATCTTCATCTTCATCTTCATCTTCATCTTCATCTTCATCTTCATCTTCATCTTCATCTTCATCTTCATCTTCATCTTCATCTTCATCTTCATCTTCATCTTCATCTTCATCTTCATCTTCATCTTCATCTTCATCTTCATCTTCATCTTCATCTTCATCTTCATCTTCATCTTCATCTTCATCTTCATCTTCATCTTCATCTTCATCTTCATCTTCATCTTCATCTTCATCTTCATCTTCATCTTCATCTTCATCTTCATCTTCATCTTCATCTTCATCTTCATCTTCATCTTCATCTTCATCTTCATCTTCATCTTCATCTTCATCTTCATCTTCATCTTCATCTTCATCTTCATCTTCATCTTCATCTTCATCTTCATCTTCATCTTCATCTTCATCTTCATCTTCATCTTCATCTTCATCTTCATCTTCATCTTCATCTTCATCTTCATCTTCATCTTCATCTTCATCTTCATCTTCATCTTCATCTTCATCTTCATCTTCATCTTCATCTTCATCTTCATCTTCATCTTCATCTTCATCTTCATCTTCATCTTCATCTTCATCTTCATCTTCATCTTCATCTTCATCTTCATCTTCATCTTCATCTTCATCTTCATCTTCATCTTCATCTTCATCTTCATCTTCATCTTCATCTTCATCTTCATCTTCATCTTCATCATCATAATCATCATCATCGTCATCATTATCAGCATCATCTTTATCACCACCTCTATTATCATCATCATAATCACCATCTTCTTCACCATCATCATACTCACCATATCATATTCATCATCAACATGTCTATTAAATAACATCATCATCATCACCATCTTGATCACCATCATCATACTCACCATATCATCTTCACACCCTCATCATGAACTGCATCACTATCACCATCATCATCATAATCACCATCATTAGTTACAACCTCTTTGCTCTTTATCACTTATAAAGTATTTTATCATAGAGCCAAAGTTGTTCCAAAGAGGATATGGACGGCGAAGACGTCGTCGTCGTCGAAGTGTTCGTCGTCGTCGTCGTCATCATTACCGCCGTCGTCACCATTACCGTCGTCGTCATTATTACCGCCGTCGTCATTATTACCGCCGTCGTCACCATTACCGTCGTCGTCATCATTACCGCCGTCGTCATTATTACCGTCGCCGTTATCATTACCGCGGTTGATATCACCCACACCATCACCATTGAGTAACAGACCATCTGCCTCACCATCTTTGTGTAGATAAACGATAATTGCACAAACTCGATCACCTGATGTACACTTGTCCCTTATGTAGATTCGTTATCTTTTCACGTCAAGATTAAACAATAAAACAATTATCCATATGCTAACAATAAAAAAAAAAAAAAACACAAAAAGATTGTTAATTACTGACTCGTAACTACACAAAGATGCGAGGATACTCGAACCATGAAAACTTCACATTTTTCATGTTATTATTTTCGGAACCTCCTGCTGCTTCAAAACCTCTAAAAATGAAGCATTGAGTTAAAATACACTGAGTATGCGTTCATAATAAATCTTAAGATTATAGAAAGATAAAAACGCCTATTTCTAATCTTTAGACAGAATGCCAATATATGGCCGCCACTTCATTGTCTTTTTTTTTTTTTTTGAAATTCATAAAAAAATAATTATAATTTTCCATTACATCCAAATTATAGATTTTATTTCTAATTGAGACAACTGCTTAAAATAAATATCAGCCCTTATTGCAATCTGAATGCTCTCCCCACTCCCCAAATATATGCAATGCTTGTTGTTCAGTCACCAAGAAATTAAATCATTGTAAATTCAAAAGTTAAGCACATCGACTCTGCAAAAAATCTCTTGAATTTAGACCCGCGTTCAAGAGAAATCAAGATTTTTCGTTAATAATTTATAATAATTTTTAATAATTTAATAATTTCTAGAGCGCTTTAATCTAAATTCTAAAGCGCTTAACAACATGCAAAATATATATAATATCTATTAACAATAATAATTAACAATAATAAAAATTTTTAAAATATTTTACAAAATGAAAAGTTCATAAAAAGGCAGTCTTAAATAAAAAAGTTTTTAAATTAGTCTTAAAGCTATTTATATTATTGTTGTCCTTGATATATTGAGGAAGGCTGTTCCATATCTTTGGGGCAGCAACTGCGAAAGCACGGTACGTCTCCGAAAGTTTTGCATTTTGTTCTTGGGACCTTCAGAATGTGCTGATTAGCACTACGAAGTGCGTAGCGACAAGGTGTTTGTTCAGTTATTAGTTCACATATGTAAGATGGAGCCATTCCCCTAAGAGCCTTAAAAACCAGTAAGGCAATCTTGAATTGAATTCTGAAAACAATAGGCAGCCAATGAAGTTCCATCAATACAGGTGTTATATGCTCAAATCTGGGTATAGAACATGTAACCCGAGCAGCGGCATTCAGCACTTTCTGAAGTCGTTCCAATTGGTACTTTGACACTCCATAGAGTAATGAATTGCAATAGTCCAAGTGAGAGGTCACAAAAGCATGAACGAGTGACTTGGTAGACTCTTCAGACAGAAACTTTCTTATCTGTTTAATTTTGTAAAGACCAAAAAAGGCTTTACAGCAGACTTTACCAACATGAGTGGACATCGTCAAAGAACTATCGAACCACGCTCCCATATTATGGACATTGCTAGATGGTTTGACTTGAGAAGAACCAACGAGAATGTTATCAATGTTTACTTTCACTAACTGTTGACGCGAACCAATAATCAAGAACTCAGATTTCTTGTCATTGAGCTTAAGGTGACTGTGGGCCATCCACGATCTAATCTCAGAAATGCAGTCAACCATCGCACTCACAGCATCATCTTGAGAAGACTCGAGTCCTGGACGAAACGAAATGTAAAGTTGCGTATCATCGGCATATCCGTGAGCTGTAGGTAGATGTTTTTCAACAATACGGAATAGACGCGAAGCATACATCACAAAAAGTAGGGGTCCAAGGCAACTTCCTTGTGGAACTCCACTGAGCAGGTCAAAGTTCTTAGATTGCTTTTGTTCGACGACAACCCTCTGTTTTCTCCCCAATAAGTATGATTGAAGCCATGATAGAGCTTGACCAGTTACACCGAAATCAGTACGTAATAGATCAACCATGATGTTATAGTCAATGGTATCGAACGCAGCACTCAAGTCGAGTAGGACAAGAAGGGTGACCTCTTGTCTGTCCATAGCAAGCAGAATATCATTTTGAACTCTCACGAGGGCGGTTTCAGTTGAATGATATTGACGATAGGACGACTGATTAACAGGTTAAGGTGCATGCCTTGAGCAGTGGCTAAGAAGTTGAGGAATAATTGATTTTTCAGCGATTTTGGAGACATAAAACACGTTGCTTACTGGACGAAAGTTTTCAAATACTGGATCCAGACCGAGTTTCTTAATCAGCGGAACGACAAGTGCAACCTTCCAGCTCTCCGGAATGCAACCACTATCCAATGAAAGAAAGTCATGATTTTTTCGCGTTCAAATCCGCCTCGTTTAGTGTTGGTTTTTGAGCTATAAAAAATTAGTGTTTTGGGCAAGAATTACAAATTAAACTGGTCATAATTAGCTTTACATCGATTCTAAAGATACCAGAGAACCAAAAAATGTTAAAGTTTGTTTCGATGAACTTATAGGGAACTAGTTACCAGTCTCGCACGGACAAAAACAGGTTCACGAAATAAAAGTTTTAAATTTATAACTCAAAAAAGAGCGTGGTGTCACTCCATTTTTATTTTATAGTTGGATTTCCCTTATCAGAACTTTTCATTCCGTGAAATAAAAATGATATGGTTTTCAAGCGCAAAATGTAGTATTTTCACATTTTGAGTTTATTTTTGCATCAAAATTCTCGACATGCAAGTACTTTTCGCAGTAGTTTTTTGACAAAAGGATTTTTTTGAGTAAGACATGGCAAATAATATGTTTGTTAGTGCCTTTAATTTCTTTTGCAAATACTTGTTAAAAAGTTTGTTATCGGGAAAAATAGAATAAATAGCGTTTTATGTTTCAAATTCCGACAATTTTTGTCACAAAAATGACCAAAAGGGGCTCCAGTCTACTGCCCTTATCTCCGAAACGAGTATGGTGACCCATTTTTTCTACTTTAATTAGTTTTGAACTTTACTTAGTTTTCTCTTTTTACATGAGAAGTTTCAAAAAGATCTATCGACAGAATCCATGAGTCCTGAACTACCTTAAGGTAGTTCCGAACAGTTGCTCCTACGCATCACGCTCACGCACATCTTGTTCAAGAATATTGATTGACTGAACATAAATGTAGCGTTCTAGTGCCCTTGGTGAAAGTGATTTGAGTAATTCAGTTTTATCGATTCATTTAAAGAACTTGATTCATTTTGAACCTTCTAGTAAAAGTACGTTTGACCAACCAAGCATTACAGCGGAAATCGTTGCATCGCGACCAGCCATGTAAACCTCGGTTAGGATTTTGGGTTTTTCTGAGCAGCCAATCACATCTCGGGGGCGGTACTGACATTGTCTGCAAATTTTTTCTGGAACCTACTACTGATGTAAATATCAAAATTTCACGATTAGATGCGTGCGAATGTGTTTGGAAGTAGTACTTGATTATATATTAAGTTATCAGAGTACTGTATAATTCCTTTAAAATGACTAGAGAATATGCTTTACACTACAATGGAAGGGTGATTTACATGTCTAGACAAGGACGGAGCACGAAAGAAACTTTGCACGTCGGTCAAACTTTCGTAAAAAAGATAAAAAGATTGTTCCAAGAAAACAGATCAATTGATCAAGATTTCTGTTGGAAAGTGCTAGATAATTAATATGCCGTAGCGAATACAATTTTGCTGGCACATCTCATCTGTTTTGTATATTACTCGATCGCTCAAGGCGGTCTTCGAACACATTCCGGCGAAGATTTCCTAGTGTTTTTCTAAAAAGTCAACCCTTTTGTACAGCACTTAATGATAGGGAATGGCTTGGTGATTATCAGACCAAAAAATATAGCCATTGTTTTCAGCGGGATAAGAGTTAAACGACTACGTAAACAGAATAGGATTATCTAAAGATATTATTGACTGCTACATACAAAGACCCACAAATGATCGATTCACACAATGTTATTTACTTCAATGAATTAGGTTCGTTTGAAAATACGTATGAAAAATTTTGAAATCCTATTTTGACATGTTTAGCATCATTAAATAATTGTTGTTTTACCGAAGTATGAAGCTTGTATACCCATGCATATCCTTAGATGAGACGATTTTCCACATGGTATTGAAAACCTCAACATACGATCGAAGTCCTTCAAATCCATTAGTTGTATATTTTACTATTTTGAAACGAAAATGGCGATGAACATGAAAACTTGATACTCCATCTACGAACTTTGATGAATAAAAAGCCAAACTGCGACGATTTTTAGTGTCGATTGCGACTTTTAACCGCTTTTCAAGCCATTCTTACCAAGACGTTTTGAGTTGTGCTATATATAGCCGGGTATATAGCCGCTATCTTGAAGTTGACCGGAGAGTAATCGCTATTCACGACTTCATGGCGAAGCCAAAGGAACTTCTGATATGGAAAAATTAGATGTATCTTCCTGAGTGTGTGTTGTGTTTTTCTTTGCATTTCTGTAAAGTTTAAGGACATTTACTTCAATATCGAGCGATTTATGGCTTGTTTTTTTGAGGTTCGTAACATCTTCGGACATCTTCGGACTTTCCGAAGTACAACTTCTGACATGGAAACCACACACACAAAAAAAATACGCGTTGCATTTTAAGACTCGTGCCGGCCATAGGCCTGGGCACGAGTAATTACAGTACTCTGATAACTTAATAAATAATCAAGTACTACTTCCAAACACATTCGCATGCATCTAATCGTGAAATTTTGATATTTACATCAGTAGTAGGTTCCAGAAAAAATTTGCAGACAATGTCAGTACCGCCCCCGAGATGTGATTGGCTGCTCAGAAAAACCCAAAATCCTAACCGAGGTTTACATGGCTGGTCGCGATGCAACGATTTCCGCTGTAATTTCTTGTATGATGGCCTTGGAAATATCAAATAACTCTAGTATCTCTACAAGGAAATGTTATTAGAAATTGAGCTCTTCAGCAGTAAATGAAACGATATTTAAAAACCTCATTATTTATTTTATAGACCTCCCCACTATTAACTAGCAAATGTTTGAGGGGGTTTCAAGCAAATAGTTGAGAACGAAAGCTATAAATAGCCGGGAGTACTGAATAACTTAACAAATTTGGTTGTTTCTCTTATATGTTGAAGTTCGCGAAATGATTTTGCTTTGATAATATTTTTACTTTAATTTTAAATCATTTAAATTCGATTCTTCATCTATTTTGAACTATTACAAAAGGCTATCGAAAGCGAGCTATTCATGCCAGTCTGAGTAAACAACATTTTTTTCAGGCTTGCTGGTGATAATTTAATTAAAAAATTATTTTCATTGAAATGGAAAAACAAATAAACAGTCGTCATGCACGGTTCATAAATACAAGCGCAACAGAGTCAATCTACAGTTTAAGCAGACCAAGGGCTTGCTGCGAACAAGATGTTGAAAACGCTACTGCTCCTGTTGGCCGTTGTGGCTTTCCTGCAAACGAATGCAGAACAACAGCAAGGTACTTTATAATACCAACCAAATCTTTAATATTAATGATACATAATACATAATATATTTATATAGCGCCTTACCAAATCTCCTCTAGATGCTTTACAAAACAAAAACAAACATTCACGTAGGAAAACTTTATACTAAATATGTCTTTGACAGATGTATGTGCACTTTAATTAATGTATTGGATCTGTATTTTATTCTGGAGTTAATTCATACTTACAATCTTTGAAGCAATTTCATTTGTTTTAAAACTTTTAAAGGAACAAGATGAAAACTTTCGATAGCGATTTTCTATATGAGTCAATGTTGGGTGCATTGATTTGAACACTTTTTGAAGCAATTTCAATTAAGAGATGAAAACTTTCGATAGAGATTTTCTATATGAGTCAATGTTGGGTGCATTGATTTGAACACTTTTTGAAGCAATTTCAATTAAGAGATGAAAACTTTCGATAGCGATTTTCTATAGGAGTGAATTGTGGGTGCTTTGATTTTAATATTTTTTGAAGAAATTGTTTGTGTTCTAAAAACCTTTTAAGTAACGAGAGGAACATTTTGCGGCGATATTTTCAGCTAGACGACTTAAAGTATGATTTTTGTGTCGATTTTAGGTTGATTTGAAGGAGTGGTTTATAGAGTTGATTTAAAAGATTTTCAGTCGTCTAATGAACTGTATTTTTAGGTATTTTTTTAGTAAATGCAATTGTGCTGCAATTGTTTATGATTTAGGCGCTGTTAGATAGCGATAGGTTTAAATCCGTTTGAGTCTATCTTTTCAAGTTAATTCGACTTGTATACGTACTGATGGATAGCTACAACCATGATCAAAAATGTTGGGGCTTTGTAACATTTTTGTGAGCGTTTTTATTTGAGTTTTAAAAATAAAAAACACGTATCAATTTGATTTGCAAACCCCTTCCCCAAAGCAAAATTGATTGGCTTTAATAAAAGTTTTTAATTTATTACATAAAAACTTGGTAATGCCCCAAGGTATTTTGCACATGATCGTAGCTGCGTCAGATCACAATTAATTCATATCATTTGTGCATTTTGTTTCGGCTTTTTTTAATTGAATTTCATGTTCAGTTTGTTTTGATATCAGCATGAACCATTTGGATTATTTGTATATGCATACTTTATTGAATGATCCTAAAAAGCTTTTCAGCGACAATTTACAATAAAAATGATAAATGCTTATAAGATATTATTGAACGAATGATAAATGTTTATAGAATATTATTTACTTGATAAAATTTGATTTTTATATTGTTTTTTAAATTGATTGATTGTAAGGTCCTTGAGTTCTTTGTTCATATTGTTCAATGTCTTTGTAGCCTTATATGTGAAAGTTCTCTGTCCTGATGCTGTGTTTGTGTTAGTTTGCGTTGATTTTCGTTGCAATTATAGAAGGGATTTTTAAAACTCAATTTCATTTTACAAACTGCATTAAATTGCGCCAGAATAGGCGAGCGTAGTGTTTACAAGAGTTGGTTTTGTGATGCTAATTTGCTCAAAAAAGATGTTTTATTGTCTTTGTTCTAATAAGAATGGTTGGTTGGAATAGCCATAACAAAATATGTCACTGTAAGACTACCTATTGAGCCCTTTGTGCACATCAGACTGCATGTTGTCACATCATATTGTATTGTATCACATTATATTGCATCGCATCGCATCACATTACATGGCATCGCATCGTATTGTATCACATAACATCCTATTACATCACATTATATCGCATCACATCGTATTGCATCAGATTACATCGCATCGCATCGTATTGTATCACATAACATCCTATTACATCACATTATATCGCATGACATCGTATTGCATCACATTATATCGCATCACATCGTATTGCATCATGTTACATCGTATTGCATCACACCACATCGTACATATTGCATTACATTATATCGCATCACATCGTATTGCATCACATTACATCGCACTCAGGCAAGTTAATGCCTGGGTCAATGGGACCACGCCCAATTGAACATTCAATCAGTCCTTAATTTTGTTAGGAGCAAGTTGAACTGCTAATTCCTATTCAGTTTCAAAGATCTCGTTATTCTTAACGATTTGATGCATTCATGTTACCATGGAAACCAAATTCTAACCTTTGACCTCTTTTTTTAAGGAATTTTGTTTTAAAGCTTCGCGAGGAAAACAAAGCGCAAAACAATCTGGATTTAAACTATTGGAAGTAATACAACATACCTTAGTGCTTATCAGTACAACTAGATATCGTGCACAACAATTTTGATTACGAAGTTATTTAGAAAGTATCATATTTCATGTGTCCTAAAATAGGTTTCCTGATAAAATGGACATCATATCTAGTTGGATCAATAATAGCTGTCCGAACATTAATAACATCACGTTTTAAAATTTTCATATTTTTTAGCCTTTCCTTTCCTCACGAGGCAGTTTTTAAAAATTGCTTTAACTTAGAGTTCAAAGGTCACATTCCACGTTTCCATGGAAACAACAAACAAAATTTGTTTATTTGCTGACCCTAAACATTCTTAACGATGTTTTAAAGTGAAATTGTTAAAATTATTGAATATAGACCACCCCCTTAGCTTTTATGGCCGCCATTTTGAAAGCATCTGAAACCCAGGCATTAACCTACCTGAGCATCGCATCACATTACATCGCATTGCATCACACCACATTGTATCTCATCACATCAAATTACATAATAACTCTGATCAAATAACTTTGATTCGCAGATGACACTCCAGCAGAACCAAACATGCTGACTAACCAGGCAGACTTCACAGATGACGAGACTCAAGGTAGACCGATATATATCAACTCGTCCACAACCTTAGCCTCGATAGCGTGTAATATATTCTTTATACTTTGACTAATGTTCGCGGTAATGTTATGTTTTTTTTTTAGAACTTGCAGACGATGATTCGGCTAAACTAGAAGAAAGTGAAAAAAACACAGAGGTTGGAGAACCGAACGAGGAGGAGACTACTAACGATGAGGAAGGGAATGATGTCCAGGCTAATGAAGAGGATTTCAAGATAGCTGAACAAGACACCAAGCAAGATGAAAGTACGTACTATCATTATCATTATCATCGCCATCGCCATGGGCATCATCTTCATCTTCACCTTCATCTTCACCTTCACCTTCATCATCATCATCATCTTCATCTTCATCTTCATCTTCATCTTCATCTTCATCTTCATCTTCATCTTCATCTTCATCTTCATCTTCATCTTCATCTTCATCTTCATCTTCATCTTCATCTTCATCTTCATCTTCATCTTCATCTTCATCTTCATCTTCATCTTCATCTTCATCTTCATCTTCATCTTCATCTTCATCTTCATCTTCATCTTCATCTTCATCTTCATCTTCATCTTCATCTTCATCTTCATCTTCATCTTCATCTTCATCTTCATCTTCATCTTCATCTTCATCTTCATCTTCATCTTCATCTTCATCTTCATCTTCATCTTCATCTTCATCTTCATCTTCATCTTCATCTTCATCTTCATCTTCATCTTCATCTTCATCTTCATCTTCATCTTCATCTTCATCTTCATCTTCATCTTCATCTTCATCTTCATCTTCATCTTCATCTTCATCTTCATCTTCATCTTCATCTTCATCTTCATCTTCATCTTCATCTTCATCATCATAATCATCATCATCGTCATCATTATCAGCACCTCTATTATCATCATCATAATCACCATCTTCTTCACCATCATCATACTCACCATATCATATTCATCATCAACATGTCTATTAAATAACATCATCATCATCACCATCTTGATCACCATCATCATACTCACCATATCATCTTCACACCCTCATCATGAACTGCATCACTATCACCATCATCATCATAATCACCATCATTAGTTACAACCTCTTTGCTCTTTATCACTTATAAAGTATTTTATCATAGAGCCAAAGTTGTTCCAAAGAGGATATGGACGGCGAAGACGTCGTCGTCGTCGAAGTGTTCGTCGTCGTCGTCGTCATCATTACCGCCGTCGTCACCATTACCGTCGTCGTCATTATTACCGCCGTCGTCATTATTACCGCCGTCGTCACCATTACCGTCGTCGTCATCATTACCGCCGTCGTCATTATTACCGTCGCCGTTATCATTACCGCGGTTGATATCACCCACACCATCACCATTGAGTAACAGACCATCTGCCTCACCATCTTTGTGTAGATAAACGATAATTGCACAAACTCGATCACCTGATGTACACTTGTCCCTTATGTAGATTCGTTATCTTTTCACGTCAAGATTAAACAATAAAACAATTATCCATATGCTAACAATAAAAAAAAAAAAAAACACAAAAAGATTGTTAATTACTGACTCGTAACTACACAAAGATGCGAGGATACTCGAACCATGAAAACTTCACATTTTTCATGTTATTATTTTCGGAACCTCCTGCTGCTTCAAAACCTCTAAAAATGAAGCATTGAGTTAAAATACACTGAGTATGCGTTCATAATAAATCTTAAGATTATAGAAAGATAAAAACGCCTATTTCTAATCTTTAGACAGAATGCCAATATATGGCCGCCACTTCATTGTCTTTTTTTTTTTTTTGAAATTCATAAAAAAATAATTATAATTTTCCATTACATCCAAATTATAGATTTTATTTCTAATTGAGACAACTGCTTAAAATAAATATCAGCCCTTATTGCAATCTGAATGCTCTCCCCACTCCCCACTCCCCAAATATATGCAATGCTTGTTGTTTAGTCACCTAGAAATTAAAGTGCTAGTCTTACGAGTATGACACAATTTCTAAAAATTATACCTTTTAAAACTTTAGATGATGGTTATATCACTGTTCAAATTTTGTTTTTATACGAGTCCGGGAAGTTGCTGTATTTAGCGTCTGAAGTTCGGTACTTTGCGTCCGCCATTAATCGATCGCGTTCTTCTGAGCCGGCCAGTCAATAAAGGAAGTGACGTCATATGCTTAACGCTCGAATGTTCGTTGCTACTAAACCTCTGTTATTTATATTGTCCGATAGTCATAATTCATCAAATATTTCATTGATTCTTGAATATTTTTACGTCCAAACTCTAAAACATGTCTCCTACAATATGTGTTGTTCAAGTTTGGTCGAATTTGTCTTACAATAACGCCGAAATATTTCAATTCATTTCAGTCAATAGACTAAATATGAACAAATCGGATTTGCCCGCACAAAAATAGAAAACTTTCGCAAAGGCATTATCTGTTTGGTTCATTTCAAAAGAGACCAACTTACAAGGAATGTTTACATCGAGGGATGCAAAAGGCAATTTGTAAAACGAGAGTGTCTAAAGAATGGAACTAAAGAAACTCATCAGTAAAGAGCGCTAAACTATGCATCATTGTCATAAACGGCTTGCCCTACGTAAAGCAAAAGTGACAAGCATTTGTTGTATCTCGTATTTAGATTTATTGTTGTTTTTTTATCTTCATTTAATATTTCCGTCATCAAAAACGCTACACTCCTTTTGATATAAAGAGTTTTTTTACTTCCAAAATGTTATGAAACTGGATTTGTTTTGAGTCAGTATGTCAGCCTACGTAAGGTCAAAATGGAAATAATTCCAAATCAAATAACGTATGTTTTACTGATCTAAGAATATGTATTATAAGTTACAGAATTAACAAACTAAACAACCTATAAAACAATTCGCAGAAAAAAAAAAGACGAAAACTTTGAGTTTGTTTATGAAATGAACGCTCTTGGATGCCAGTATAACTAGTAAGCACATATTGCGAGTTGTCAGTGTGGCATTTTATCTTGACTGTTTTTAATACTGACTAGCTTCATGAACGTGCATGGAAAACTGATTTTATCGATTAACAAATTGAAAGAGCTTGCACTTGTGATTAAAAAGCTACATAATTTTTAGAATACTCTAGATAGATTACTTACTTTTGTACACGCTGGTTTGGTTACGGGCGAACAACGGCATGCAAACTATATATGAAGTAACTTCAATTACAACACAAAACGAACAAATCAAGACAACAATTCTAGCACAATAAACGTCTTTTAATGCTTATTCAATACACCAATCAGGCTATGCAGTGTCCTACATCTTTTCCCTACAATGATCGTTATACAGCGACTATACTCTTGGTGTTTTACAATACAGTTGTAAACTACACAGAGAATATTTGCACTCGCAAAATAAACATAAAAGTTCATGATAAATTTTTAAATATACTGATAGACTTACTAAAGATATAACTTGTAATTGATTATGAATTGCAATTAATGATTTTATATTGATTTCATGGGTTCCCGTAGCTGTTTTTGTTTTTAGTTTCGACTCGAGCTGTTGATCTACAATATCCTTACGTTCTTCTTCGATAGCACAATCTTCTCTTGATTTTTTTTACCATCGGCTCTAAATCACTTTCAGACTTCTATCAAGTAGTTGATGATGTTGTTCCTTATTTTTTTGTCTTTTTTGCGTGATAATGGTATAAAACTCGCATCAAAAGAGCACGCTACTTCATATAAATATTAGTAAGGAACTTCAACTTCAAAAGCGTATTCCTCTGCTTGTTCTTCTGTTGCTAGCGGCTCTATATCGTCATCAGACATTAGCTCAGTAGTCGATAATGTTGTTGAGAGGGTCTCTTCGTATTCTTCGCTTAGTAATGATGAAAAATTATCATCATAGTCATCCAGAACAGACGCCAATTCATACAAGTATTACAGAGAAATGTATTTCGACATGAAGCGTCTTGAGCATATGACGTCACACATTTAAATGTACAACCGCTGTACAGTATCAAGATCGAGTGATGGCGGAAAAAAGTTTAGCGTTTTTGACAGCAATTTTTAGGTGCAAAAAAGTTTTTTTTTGGCATAATTTTTTTGTCACTATCCTTTTTAGGCATATATTTAAGGATAGCATACTAAAAAAGTGCGAATTTTGCACCTTGATTTTCGTAAGACTAGCACTTTAAATCATTGTAAATTCAAAAGTTAAGCACATCGACTCTGCAAAAAATCTCTTGAATTTAGACCCGCGTTCAAGAGAAATCAAGATTTTTCGTTAAGAAAGTCATGATTTTTTCGCGTTCAAATCCGCCTCGTTTAGTGTTGGTTTTTGAGCTATAAAAAATTAGTGTTTTGGGCAAGAATTACAAATTAAACTGGTCATAATTAGCTTTACATCGATTCTAAAGATACCAGAGAACCAAAAAATGTTAAAGTTTGTTTCGATGAACTTATAGGGAACTAGTTACCAGTCTCGCACGGACAAAAACAGGTTCACGAAATAAAAATTTTAAATTTATAACTCAAAAAAGAGCGTGGTGTCACTCCATTTTTATTTTATAGTTGGATTTCCCTTATCAGAACTTTTCATTCCGTGAAATAAAAATGATATGGTTTTCAAGCGCAAAATGTAGTATTTTCACATTTTGAGTTTATTTTTGCATCAAAATTCTCGACATGCAAGTACTTTTCGCAGTAGTCAGTTCGGTTACTTGCCAGATTTGGCAATATTTTGGACATTGCTTTTGTCCAATCACGTTCGAGATTTCACCGGAACAGTATCAAATAGCATAACAACCAAAAGATGTTTAAATGTGTGAGCGATCAATAATAAGAACCTAAATTAAACGACTTACAAAGAATAGCCACAAACGCTTTTAAAAAATATATATTTATTTCTATGAATATTAGATACTTAGTACTCATACAAATCTGTAAAAGTTTATGGATTTATTACCCTTTATCATTCAAATGATCAAGTGATTAATAACGCTAACAAACTCAACTCAATGTTGGCGAGTGGTATCTTCTATAATTTTTATTGATCGCAATAGAAGCCACATACACTAATTACAAAGGAATAACCCTTTCAAATGGGATGATAGCCCCTACCTACTTCTTGGCTGTAGTTCCATTGCTGGTTTACTGGGTACGCGTGGTGACCTTGTCGTGGTAGGGGGCATAACATCCGAAATAATATGCTATTAAATAAGCAACGAATCACTTTTACAATGTTTATGATAACCAAATACACATTTAGGATACAAAATCAAAGGCTTTGTCTCTACTTAACTCTTGAATGTTGCGTCAAATTGATGCGGGGTCGGATCTTTGTCAACGCGCGCGATCAGATATATCTCCGGCCGGCACGGGTTCGCGTGAACACATCTTCTCGTTCGATACTGAAACATTCCTTCCAAAGCTGTAACGCCTCCTATTTGAATGATAATTTCGAAACGTTTCTTATGCTTTTGACCCTTCGCCCAAAGTAGTTACAACAAACCCTACGATCGTTGTCCAGATACTTCATCGTACGAGCCTCCACTGCTGAGATGTAAAATGCCGCCCATGCTGTTTCACTGCAGTGTGCCGTTTCATTGTAAATGCGCCATCACGTTTTCGCTGTGCGCCAACACAAAAATTATACTGTTAAAGAGGAAAACTCAAATACTTTTGATCTAGTCGAGCCGATTTCTTTCAACCACGGGCAAATTTTGCTAAAAACGTCAAAATGATACTCGTACTTAGCTCTGTAAACACCAACGATCATCAAAAATTCAACAATAACTTATCATAAAAGGTCATAAAAGGTCGTGTAGTATCCAAATATGGGCATCCACTGCTACTTAAATGTCAATAGATTGCTCCTATTACAGTGAATTGTTGGATTGATTTGATTTTACTACAAAAAAATCCATGACAACAAGAAACCCTGGTGAGTATTTGGGGACGCCATTTTGTCACGTGACACATATTGCCAAATCTGGCAAGTAACCGAACTGGTAGTTTTTTGACAAAAGGATTTTTTTGAGTAAGACATGGCAAATAATATGTTTGTTAGTGCCTTTAATTTCTTTTGCAAATGCTTGTTAAAAAGTTTGTTATCGGGAAAAATAGAATAAATAGCGTTTTATGTTTCAAATTCCGACAATTTTTGTCACAAAAATGACCAAAAGGGGCTCCAGTCTACTGCCCTTATCTCCGAAACGAGTATGGTGACCCATTTTTTCTACTTTAATTAGTTTTGAACTTTACTTAGTTTTCTCTTTTTACATGAGAAGTTTCAAAAAGATCTATCGACAGAATCCATGAGTCCTGAACTACCTTAAGGTAGTTCCGAACAGTTGCTCCTACGCATCACGCTCACGCACATCTTGTTCAAGAAAATTGATTGACTGAACATAAATGTAGCGTTCTAGTGCCCTTGGTGAAAGTGATTTGAGTAATTCAGTTTTATCGATTCATTTAAAGAACTTGATTCATTTTGAACCTTCTAGTAAAAGTACGTTTGACCAACCAAGCATTAATTTCTTGTATGATGGCCTTGGAAATATCAAATAACTCTAGTATCTCTACAAGGAAATGTTATTAGAAATTGAGCTCTTCAGCAATAAATGAAACGATATTTAAAAACCTCATTATTTATTTTATAGACCTCCCCACTATTAACTAGCAAATTTTTGAGGGGGTTTCAAGCAAATAGTTGAGAACGAAAGCTATAAATAGCCGTGAGTACTGAATAACTTAACAAATTTGGTTGTTTCTCTTATATGTTGAAGTTCGCGAAATGATTTTGCTTTGATAATATTTTTACTTTAATTTTAAATCATTTTTAAATTAAAAATTCGATTCTTCATCTATTTTGAACTATTACAAAAGGCTATCGAAAGCGAGCTATTCATGCCAGTCTGAGTAAACAACATTTTTTTCAGGCTCGCTGGTGATAATTTAATTAAAAATTTATTTTCATTGAAATGGAAAAACAAATAAACAGTCGTCATGCACGGTTCATAAATACAAGCGCAACAGAGTCAATCTACAGTTTAAGCAGACCAAGGGCTTGCTGCGAACAAGATGTTGAAAACGCTACTGCTCCTGTTGGCCGTTGTGGCTTTCCTGCAAACGAATGCAGAACAACAGCAAGGTACTTTATAATACCAACCAAATCTTTAATATTAATGATACATAATACATAATATTTATATAGCGCCTTACCAAATCTCCTCTAGATGCTTTACAAAACAAAAACAAACATTCACGTAGGAAAACTTTATACTAAATATGTCTTTGACAGATGTATGTGCACTTTAATTAATGTATTGGATCTGTATTTTATTCTGGAGTTAATTCATACTTACAATCTTTGAAGCAATTTCATTTGTTTTAAAACTTTTAAAGGAACAAGATGAAAACTTTCGATAGCGATTTTCTATATGAGTCAATGTTGGGTGCATTGATTTGAACACTTTTTGAAGCAATTTCAATTAAGAGATGAAAACTTTCGATAGAGATTTTCTATATGAGTCAATGTTGGGTGCATTGATTTGAACACTTTTTGAAGCAATTTCAATTAAGAGATGAAAACTTTCGATAGCGATTTTCTATAGGAGTGAATTGTGGGTGCTTTGATTTTAATATTTTTTGAAGAAATTGTTTGTGTTCTAAAAACCTTTTAAGTAACGAGAGGAACATTTTGCGGCGATATTTTCAGCTAGACGACTTAAAGTATGATTTTTGTGTCGATTTTAGGTTGATTTGAAGGAGTGGTTTATAGAGTTGATTTAAAAGATTTTCAGTCGTCTAATGAACTGTATTTTTAGGTATTTTTTAGTAAATGCAATTGTGCTGCAATTGTTTATGATTTAGGCGCTGTTAGATAGCGATAGGTTTAAATCCGTTTGAGTCTATCTTTTCAAGTCAATTCGACTTGTATACGTATACTGATGGATAGCTACAACCATGATCAAAAATGTTGGGGCTTTGTAACATTTTTGTGAGCGTTTTTGTTTGAGTTTTAAAAATAAAAAACACGTATCAATTTGATTTGCAAACCCCTCCCCCAAAGCAAAATTGATTGGCTTTAATAAAAGTTTTTAATTTATTACATAAAAACTTGGTATTTTGCACATGATCGTAGCTGCGTCAGATCACAATTAATTCATATCATTTGTGCATTTTGTTTCGGCTTTTTTTAATTGAAATTCCTGTTCAGTTTGTTTTGATATCAGCATGAACCATTTGGAATGTTTGTATATACATACTTTTTTGAATGATCCTAAAAAGGCTTTTCAGCGACAATTTACAATAAAAATGATAAATGCTTATAAGATATTATTGAACGAATGATAAATGTTTATAGATTAATATTATTTACTTGATAAAATTTGATTTTTATATTGTTTTTTAAATTGATTGATTGTAAGGTGCTTGAGTTCTTTGTTCATATTGTTCAATGTCTTTGTAGCCTTATATGTGAAAGTTCTCTGTCCTGATGCTGTGTTTGTGTTAGTTTGCGTTGATATTCGTTGCAATTATAGAAGGAATTTTTAAAACTCAATTTCATTTTACAAACTGCATTAAATTGCGCCAGAATAGGCGAGCGTAGTGTTTACAAGAGTTGGTTTTGTGATGCTAATTTGCTCAAAAAAGATGTTTTATTTTCTTTGTTCTAATAAGAATGGTTGGTTGGAATAGCCATAACAAAATATGTCACTGTAAGACTACCTATTGAGCCCTTTGTGCACATCAGACTGCATGTTGTCACAACACATCATATTGTATTGTATCACATTATATCGCATCGCATCGCATCACATTACATCGCATTGCATCGTATTGTATCACATAACATCCTATTACATCACATTATATCGCACCACATCGTATTGCATCAGATTACATCGCATCGCATCGTATTGTATCACATAACATCCTATTACATCACATTATATCGCATGACATCGTATTGCATCACATTATATCGCATCACATCGTATTGTATCACGTTACATCGTATTGCATCACACCACATCGTACATATTGCATTACATTATATCGCATCACATCGTATTGCATCACATTACATCGCATCGCATCACATTACATCGCATTGCATCACACCACATTGTATCTCATCACATCAAATTACATAATAACTCTGATCAAATAACTTTGATTCGCAGATGACACTCCAGCAGAACCAAACATTCTGACTAACCAGGCAGACTTCACAGATGACGAGCCTCAAGGTAGACCGATATATATCAACTCGTCCACAACCTTAGCCTCGATAGCGTGTAATATATTCTAGGCCTAGTCTGGGACCTAAACTCGCCTTAACTCGCAGCGAGTTTGGGCGAGTTAAGGCGAGTTAAGGCGAGTTAAGGGAAAATCAAAATTTCAATGCTGCGAGTTAAGGCGAGTTAAGGCGAGTTAAGGCGAGTTAAGGAAAAATCCCATAATTTGGAGTGACACTAAAAGAACATGACTTATATGTGTATATTTCAGCTTTGTGAGATGAGGTTAAGGCAATTCCCTGTGCATTATGACATTGAGTAATTTACTGCGAGCTTGTGCGAGTTAATGCGAGTTTGTGCGAGTTAATGCGAGTTTGTGCGAGTTAATGCGAGTTTGCGCGAGTTAAGGCGAGTTAAGGTCCCAGACTAGGCCTTATTCTTTATACTTTGACTAATGTTCGCGGTAATGTTATGTTGTTTTTTTTAGAACTTGCAGACGATGATTCGGCTAAACTAGAAGAAAGTGAAAAAAACACAGAGGTTGGAGAACCGAACGAGGAGGAGACTACTGACGATGAGGAAGGGAATGATGTCCAGGCTAATGAAGAGGATTTCAAGATAGCTGAACAAGACACCAAGCAAGATGAAAGTACGTACTATCATTATCATTATCATCAACATCATCATCGCCATCGCCATCGCCATCGCCATCGCCATGGGCATCATCTTCATCTTCATCTTCATCTTCATCTTCATCTTCATCTTCATCTTCATCTTCATCTTCATCTTCATCTTCATCTTCATCTTCATCTTCATCTTCATCTTCATCTTCATCTTCATCTTCATCTTCATCTTCATCTTCATCTTCATCTTCATCTTCATCTTCATCTTCATCTTCATCTTCATCTTCATCTTCATCTTCATCTTCATCTTCATCTTCATCTTCATCTTCATCTTCATCTTCATCTTCATCTTCATCTTCATCTTCATCTTCATCTTCATCTTCATCTTCATCTTCATCTTCATCTTCATCTTCATCTTCATCTTCATCTTCATCTTCATCTTCATCTTCATCTTCATCTTCATCTTCATCTTCATCTTCATCTTCATCTTCATCTTCATCTTCATCTTCATCTTCATCTTCATCTTCATCTTCATCTTCATCTTCATCTTCATCTTCATCTTCATCTTCATCTTCATCTTCATCTTCATCTTCATCTTCATCTTCATCTTCATCTTCATCTTCATCTTTATCTTCATCTTCATCTTCATCTTCATCTTCATCTTCATCTTCATCTTCATCTTCATCTTCATCTTCATCTTCATCTTCATCTTCATCATCGCCATCATAATCATCATCATCGTCATCATTATCAGCATCATCTTTATCACCACCTCTATTATCATCATCATAATCACCATCTTCTTCACCATCATCATATACTCACCATATCATATTCATCATCAACATGTCTATTGACATCATCATCATCATCATCATCACCATCTTGATCACCATCATTATACTCACCATATCATCTTCACACCCTCATCATGAACTGCATCACTATCACCATCATCATCATGATCACCATCATCAGTTACAGCCTCTTTGCTCTTTATCACTTATAAAGTATTTTATCATAGAGCCAAAGTTGTTCCAAAGAGGATATGGACGGCGAAGACGTCGTCGTCGAAGTGTTCGTCGTCGTCGTCATCATTACCGCCGTCGTCATTATTACCGCCGTCGTCATTATTACCGCCGTCGTCACCATTACCGTCGTCGTCATCATTACCGCCGTCGTCATTATTACCGTCGCCGTTATCATTACCGCGGTTGATATCACCCACACCATCACCATTGAGTAACAGACCATCTGCCTCACCATCTTTGTGTAGATAAACGATAATTGCACAAACTCGATCACCTGATGTACACTTGTCCCTTATGTAGATTCGTTATCTTTTCACGTCAAGATTAAACAATAAAACAATTATCCATATGCTAACAATAAAAAAAAAAACACCAAGAGATTGTTAATTACTTTCTCGTAACTGAGCAAAATAATAAAATAAAGTAAAGCTTACCTTATTTTACGTCGTGGTGTAGTGGTTAAGACGTCAACTGGAAAGCCGAGTCCAGCGCAATCTCGTACCCAGAGCCCACGTTACTATTGATCAGCAGCGCCGAGTTACCCTTATGTTGCTAGGCACTGCTGGCCAAGAGTAATGCAGGCTCTGGGTTCGAGATTGAGTCCAGCGGCAATTGATATTTTTTCACATACTATAACCGCCGTTGTCAGTACCGTCGCCGCTCTTACTATGGTTCTGAGTAGAAGACAAATCTGGGAGCTCGATCCTTGACTGGAAATATCATGGGTTGGGCGCACAAAAGCGAAGTGAGAGGGCCCTGGGAACGAGGTTGTGGAAAAATTGAACTGTTTAAACGGCAGAGTCACGTCTGGCTTTTTGTCAGCGGTCTTATGGCGCCCGACATTACACTTCGGGGAAACGGAATTTTCTGCTGCAATTTTGGAGTTCCGGTTTGGAATGCGCATGCTTAGTTAATATTATAATGATCTGTTGGTTTGGGCATCCTGTGTTACTTAGTACGTTAATGACATTCAAAATATTATTGACCTAGTATCATTTTAAATATTTTCTAAGCCAAAATATAAACATTTTCCTCACTAATGAAACATTTAAAGTTTAGGAAGGTTTTTTAACGGCCATCAGGATTTATATAACTTATATAAATTCTGATGGCCGTTAAAAAACCTTCCTAAACTTTAAATGTTTCATTAGTGAGGAAAGTGTTTATATTTTGGCTTAGAAAATATTTAAAATGCTACTATGATATAAAAACGCGTCTAAATCTCCTTCAATTCAGATCGCTTTAACCGTCGATTTATTTATAGTTTTCCAACGGTTTATTGGTTTGCTTTCGTGGTACAATTGACCTTTAGTAAATAACTGGATGCCAGAGGTCTGAGGATTGTCAAGGTTTAGAATAGTTTAAAGGAGTATTTTGTGTGTATTCTAATTTGCTTCGCGACTGTTAATCATCGCTTAGCGGCGATACAATATCTCTTTGCTTCGCAACTATATTCTATAAAAATTGACGATATTTAATATTCTATCTAGTATTAAAGAACAGTTGACGTCGTATTACATGTAATCGTAAAATTTACACTTTGAATGTACATTTGTTTACATGATGGACCAATCAGAGCTTTTACTTCGTCTGTTTCCGGTCTGACCATTGTATTTTCAAGGGCCAATCAGCATAAGCAGAGAATTCCGGTCCCCAAGAGTCTTACGTCATAATACATCCATAGTAACCTATTACAGTTATCAAAACACTTGAAAAAGTAGTGCAACATGCTAGTCATTAATTGGAGATGCTGATGGTAATAGCATTTTTGCAATTTATACTGAAGTAACTGAATCGTATATTTTAGATATTTCAAAACTCTGTCTCTTTTCTACTTGCACATAGTCATAGCCTTCTGTTCTTGGGGGAGTGGGGAGGGGGGGTTTCTTTGATATTTTAATTGAAACTTGTTTGATTTAAATTACAATTGGTTTGATTTGAATTACAATATCTCCACCTCTCCCTCCCATCGTAATTGCTCAAATCCGGCCGGGGGGAGAGAGGGGGGCTTTGTTAAAGTGGTAAGGGTAAACTGCGGTCGATTTTACAACTGCACCCTAAAGGCCCGTTTACACTAGCAATTTTGTCGCACGACAAGAGCGGCGATTTCAATGGCGACGCAATTTCGAATACGCTCGAATTTAGACAACCATAATCATTATGTCTTGCTTAGTATGTAATTATAATAATAATACACCTAATCATAATCATATTACTGAGCAGAATGATTACACAAATCTGCCATTCCTTGAGAATATAGATCTTTCTAATAATACAAACCACCTTGATAGTGTTGATGCAGAGTTTAACATTCCATCTGACTCGACATTCAACTACTATACAACACATGATTTTCATAGTAGTAAAGAGATCAAGGAATATCTAGTAGATAATTCTTTCTTTGCATTACACTGCAATATTAGAAGTCTTGCAGCCAATCTAGATAAATTATGTCATCTTATAACTGAAATCGATACTCAACAAACAATTATTGGTCTTACTGAAATTAAGATCAAAATTGGCAATAGTCCATTACAAATAATAATATAGAAGGTTATCAATTTATTTACCAACCTAGCAAAAGTAATGCTGGGGGTGTAGGTTTCTATATAAATGACTCTTTGAAAATTTCTATGAG
The DNA here is from genome assembly GCA_949775045.1 of Metridium senile. Lineage (NCBI taxonomy): Eukaryota > Metazoa > Cnidaria > Anthozoa > Actiniaria > Metridiidae > Metridium > Metridium senile. The sequence goes on from OX459110.1 coordinate 3,877,697, forward strand.
AGAAGACTTAACAATAGTGAAAAATGAATTTGAATCTCTATTTATTGAAATTGATAATGGTCACACAAAAAATATGCTATGTGGTGTTATATATAGACACCCCACCAGTGACTTAACTCAGTTTATGGAATACATAAACATGACTTTAGATAAAATTCAACACGAGAATAAGCTCTGTACCCTTATGGGAGATTTTAATTTAGATTTGCTAAAAGCAGAAAGTCACTTAGAAACAAATGATTTTCTCAATACATTGGGATCCTCATTCTTTCGCCCACTAATATTACAGCCAACTAGAATTACAGACCACACAGCTACACTTATTGATAATATCTTTATCAATACTGTAGACTATTCAACACTTAGTGGAAATTTCGTGTTTGATCTTAGTGATCACCTTCCAAACTTTGTGATAATTAAAAAGCCTAATAATAATTTAAGAAATGAGAGAATCTATAGAAGAGATTTTTCTCATTTTGATAAACAAAACTTTATAGATGATTTTAATCAAATTAACTGGGAGGAAATGATAATCAAACATAGTGATTCTGATCACATGTTCAATTTATTTCATGATAAACTTTTGTGCATAGTAAATAAACATGTTCCCTTAAAAAAAGTTTCAAAAAAGAAATCAAAACTGCAAAGTAAACCATGGATAACAAAAGGTATTACGACCTCTATACAACAGAAAAACAAATTATATAAAAAAAATTTCAAAACAAAATCTGTTATTTATCAAACTAAATTTAGACTTTATAGAAATAAAATTAACCATTTGACAAGAATTAGCAAGAGACAATATTATAATGATTATTTTAGTACAAATGCATCTAACAGCAAACATGTCTGGAAAGGAATCAGAGAAATAGTTAACACCAAATCTAATAAATCTTATCAACAAATTAGCAAAATTTGTAATAATGAAAATGAGTTAACTGATCCAAAATCAATTTCTAATGCATTTAATGATTTTTTTGTGAACATTGGCAAGGAATTGGCTGATAATATGCCACCCTCTAACAACTCTGCTTTAGATTATCTAGCAAATTTACCTAATTATTATGATAGTTTCTTTCTCTTTCCGACTGATGCTGAAGAGATAGATAAAGAAATATCTAGTCTCAAAGTAGACAAATCAGTAGGACCTTTTAGTATTCCTGTAAGGATACTTAAAATGCTCCAGCCATATATCTCAAAACCACTAGAAATAATTTTCAATTCATCTCTTGCTAGTGGTATTGTACCTAAGTGCTTCAAGATAGCGAAAGTAATACCTATCTTTAAGAAAGGATCCCATACAGACTTGAACAACTACCGTCCTATTTCCCTCCTCTCTATTTTTGATAAAATCCTAGAGAAAATTGTTTATAAAAGAATGCTAAGTTATATTGAAGAGAGAAATATTCTTTATAACAAACAATTTGGTTTTCGATCCAATTACTCGACTGATTATGCAATCCTGAGCATCATAGATAAGATACAAAAGGCAATTGATAATAAGGATTTCTCTTGTGGAATATTTCTAGATTTGAGTAAAGCCTTTGATACAGTCAATCATCAAATTTTACTTGAAAAACTATATCGTTATGGTTTCCGTGGGCCTATTCTTGATTGGTTGAATAATTACCCGTGCCCAGGCCTATGGCCGGCACGAGTCTTAAAATGCAACGCGTGTTTTTTTATTTTTATTATTTTTATTCTTTATTGTGGTTTCCATGGACACGGGTGAAAAACGCACTGCGCACGCTCGGAAGACGGTCGTGTTTACAACAAAACCATTGGAGATTTACCGGCGTTTGGTAAATCTTAAAAGTTAAGAAAGTTCGTGAAAAGTTAGTGCTTATATTTCCCTAACACATTACATTAGTTGTTTTCTTTCCCTTGTCAAATAATACAAGAGAAATTCGCTTAATATATAACCACAAGAAAACACGAAACCCTTCGTAAAATCTTCAGTTACTCTTTTGTTTTCCTTACGCATGCGCCGTGCGTTTTTCACCCGTGTCGTTTCCATGTCAGAAGTTGTACTTCGGAAAGCCCGAAGGTACTTTCGGAAATCCCGAAGATGTCACGAAGTATTTTGATTGGTAGACCGAAATGCAATCAGCCAATCAGATTAGAGCATGACAGAGACCATGACTGCATGAAAGCCAAAGTACATGCAATTCTATCCGCCATTACACATTTTTGCAGATATGGATGATTTGGACCGAAATCTTACACTTTTTATTCGGTTGGATGCTACGAATAAGGGTAAGTTTTGTTTCAACAATTATAGAATTACTCTTGGCGGCAGATCATTTGAATCGGCGGCTCCAACACAACGCTTTGAAACGCTTTGCCAATGTCATTACCGTAGTTACTAAAAGGCGCAAATTATGACCTACAGTGAACTACAATGAACTACAATAAAGTACAATTAGCAACTATAAGTTCTTAGTTTCTACAATCCAGATACATTTCCATCCGGACAGGCATGAAAACGATGTAAAAACTGCCAATTAACTGCCATTAATTTTACTCACCAACGAAGGCCGTATTTGCTTTGAGGCGTTCTCTCTTGTAACCATAAATTAATGATAAACTGGAATTATTTGCTATAGTGACTAAGAATACGAGATTCTGTTGAAAGTAATAAAATTTAATGGAAAAAAGCGTATATTCCGAAGTTCGTGATTTGTGATGTTCGTACGTGTGACGCCTGGTTGTTTTGATCGTAGGGCAAAGGAAACCCGCAATTTGAACAAATCAGTTTTTTTTTTCATTAAGTTTTATCAGTTTTCAGCACAAACTCGTATTTTTTTAACAATAACAACTAATTCCAGCCTATTCTTGTCACAAGATAGAACAGTGAGTGCAATAAATGGCTGTTCTTAGATTGTTGTCATGCTTGTTTGGCTCGGACTGTGTCTCAGTTGTAATAATTGCAACTCATAGTTGCTCATTGTAGCTTATTGTAGATCAATGTAGCTTATTGCGTCTTTTAGTAACTACGTGTCAATATCAATAAGTGACTTTAACAAAACATTGAAAAATATTTTCTTTTTATAGACATTTTTTACTAGCATGGAATTTTACATATCATAATAATTATTTTTCTATTTTATTAGAACTGTTTATCATAAATTTATAATTTTTATAATGTTAATTAGTTTTATAGTTCTTTGTTCTTTTAATTATTGTTAAGCACTCATGCTCAATTCATCTTGTGAATAATGCTAATAAATTATTATTGTTTTTTTTTAGTGATTGACACCCGTTCTGGTCATGAGGGGACAGCTACGGCTGTGAAAAATGACCTGGCCAACAAAGTTAATATGGCCTTCACCCCTTCTGGTCGTGAGGGAACAGCAACGGCTGTGTGAACTACAATGTTTATTGTTCATCAGTACAAATTATGAAAACAAAAATTGGTATTCAGCAAAAACTATGGTGAGTAAAAATTAACAAATTAATGTAATTGTGTTAATGTCTCGACCCGGGGAGGGGGGGGGGGATACTTCCTTTATCCAAGTAGTAGGGATGGCCAGCATACCATTTAGGGTTACAATATTTGCTGTGCAAGCCTTTTAGGGTCCTTTCAGCTCAAAAATCACTTAGAGTCATTTTTACTTTGCTTTATTTTTATCTGTGCGTACCATTTAGGGATCGTTTTCAAAACCTCCACCGACCACCCCTGCTACTTAGTACCCCCCCCCCCCCCCCCCCCCCCCGCAAAGGATTTATTGGGATTTGAGCCATCCAACCCCATCCTCCCACATATATAAACACTGAGTTGCCCCTCTTAAATGAATCTAACTTATAGCAAGATACTACTTTTCTTTGAAAACAACAACAACAAGACCATCAAGAAAACAGAACTGTTAAGAAACTAAATACCATTATTTTCCTTAGGATACCAGCTAAAAAATTCACTGTCTTATATGTGGGGTTTTATCTTTTGTAGGTAGTACAGCACTTCTGCCATTAGGTTAATCGAAGAATTACAAATTAAACCAACAAAACAAGATATTGCCAATACTTTGAAACTCCAGTACAAAATGCACCTCAATCTTAAAAGACAGGTGATTGAATCCAACCACGATTGAGTCAACCAATTATCTGATGATCCAGAGGAATGCCCACAAACAATCAAAAAACAGAGCAGATATATTAACTGAAGCTGAATAAAAATAGTGTAATATACAGTTTACAAAATTTAAGTTAAAAAAAAAATAATAGAAAATACATGTAAATAACATTAACTTTAGTCTTCTTGTGTGTCCCATTTATTGTGGCATTCTTTAATTTGTAAATTATATTCTTAGTTATTATTAATGCATTTAACATACTAAAACAAAAATACTACCAGTATGCCTTTCATGGAAAGGGGGTGTCACTACCATTCCAAAATTGCCTATCAGTATAGGGTGTACACTCTATCTCAGATCAATTATCTAAGAAATATACACAGTTCTATTCAGGACTTAAAAGAACCATTTTCTAGAAATCAGAGTCCAAATGAAAGTCGAGTCCAGGTTTTATTTTAATCAGTAACTCCAAGAGACTTAAACTTTTACAAATGGGTGATAACATGGCATATTATGAACATGATTACAAGATTGATGAACATCTGATAATCTGTCCCTAAGTATGATCAACTGTCCCTAGCTTCATGATAACTATATGGCTATATGGCTCCATGAACTGAAAGCTCGACAATTCAAAAAAATTTGAAAGTTTGAAGTACCACATAGTTATCATGAATAAAAAAAACAACCTACAAACAACTCTTTGATTTGTCCCTAGCTATTGATCATCTCTCCATAAGAGCCAGATCAAGGGCACGAGTAAACCCTGTACTGAGGGTCTAGTTATTTAAAAGACGGAAAGCAGGTTGTAGCTATAGGGGAAATTTGTTCTGATTGGCAAACAATTTCACTCGGCGTACCGCAAGGTTCTGTGTTAGGTCCCCTACTATTTCTTATATATATTAATGATTTTCACCTCTGCTCCAACATCCTTGACTTCCATCTATTTGCAGATGATGTAAGTTTATTTTATAAACATCAAAACCTGACTTCTCTACAAACTAATATCAATACTGAGCTAGATAAAATTTATGCATGGCTATGTGCAAATAAACTCACCCTAAACATAGAAAAGTCAAGCTATGTACTATTTCACCCTACTCAAAGGAAAATCCCATTTAATCTTGTACTGAATATTGATCAGAAGGAACTTAAAATGAAAAGTATATTAAATACCTTGGTATTTTGATAGATTCAAATCTCTCTTGGAAGCCCCACATAAATTATATTTTGAAAAAGACGAAACTGTGGTATCTTATCTAAAATAAGATATTTTGTCGATCTAAAAACAAGGACAAAATTATATTATAGTTTGATATACCCATTCCTAATATATGGTATACTTGCTTGGGGTAGCACCTACCCCACAACTCTTGACCCCTTATTCAAATTACAAAAGAAAGTAATACGAGTTATAACCTTCTCTAGCTTTGATGAAAAACACAGTCCCCTATTTAAAAGGTTAGATATCATCAAACTAAATGATATTACATTTCTCTACATATCAGTCTTTATGTATAAGTATCATCATTCTATTTTGCCACCTGTCTTTTATAACTTCTTCACTAAAGTTAAAGACATCCATAAATATAATACTAGATTATCTTCAAAGTCAAGTTATTCCTTACCAAAAACAAGAACTAATTATGCAATTTATAATATTCGATTTCAAGGTGTAAAAATCTGGAATTCTCTTAATGAAAAAACTAAGGATCTCTCTAGGACCTTATTTAAAAAAGCAATTATCAATGATATATTGAACAAGTATTAATCATTAAATATCCTAAAATATCCATATCATCCATAACTCTGTAGCTCTATATGTTTGCACATGATCATGTGCATATATATAGATGCCTGTGTAATTCTTTGTTTACTTTATTTCCTCTCCGTTTTTTTGTACAAAATGTCATAACTACACTTAATTTAGTGCCAAAATAATTGTAACACTACTTGAAACTTTAACTTGTGCCATCTAATTTAGAATTACTTTTTTGTAAATAAAATAGAACAGGTTGTCTGTTCTAATTTAGCCTTGCGGTTATTGCAGGCAACCTGAACCTTCTCTTTAATATATTTTGAAAAAAAAATTGTATAATATATGTATATTCAATATTTGTATACAAAAAATGTAAGGAGAGAATGGTACAAATAAAGTTGTTGTTGTTGTTGTTGTTGTAGGAGACAGAAAATCGCCATTGAAATCGCAGCTTTTGTTGCGCGACAAAATTGCTAGTGTAAACGGGCCTAAAAAAAAGTACTAATAAATTACAATAACTGTTATGCCTTGATGATTTCAACCCCTAAAAGGTACGACTGTGCGATGTTCTTGGCTGCCTATCTTATTTCTAGCCAAAGCCAAGATTAAAGACACTTACAGATACGAAGTCACGTAAAGTAATTGATTTTTTGACCAGGACCCTAAAAGGTACGACTGTGCGATGCTCTTGGCAACCTATCGTATTATTTTAAGTTACAATACCAAGAATAAAGACATTTACAGATACGGAGTCATGTAATTTTAATTTTTTTGCCGAGGACCCAAAAAAGGTACGCACAGGAAATATTTTAAACCCTATAAGGAGCTAGCAATTCCGGTGAATGAATCATTTAGATAATGTATTTTGAAATCTCAAGAAATGAAGCTTGACCAGCCTATCATATCTTTGTTGGAAAAAAATAGAACTAACATGTGTTCAAGTCATTACAAATTTTAATAAGCTTTTTTACAACAAATAGAACCATTGATAATGCATGAACAGTTGCCTTCCATGGAATTTTCCTCTAAACTAGAGGATATTTTAATTGGAAAGTTAAGTTTTAAAAAGTTGTTGTTTTCGTTCTTATACTAGCAATATTACAAATTAAACGCGTCATTCCGATATTCTATTCTCAATAAATCATTTTAAAAGCTTCGGTGATAAATTCATTTTGAACACAAATTTGACAAAGAATTTTTATATATAACCATGAATAACCTTTCGTTCCTTTTGGTTTTAAAGCAAAATGATTGTAATGTTTGCAAGGAAAAGAATAATAAAATCTTATTATAGATTATTCATCGTGGATTTGACATAAGTAGAGACTCACACTTTGTCTTACGAATGTCGAAAGCCGTTTGACCACGACGTTTCAGACGTTTCGACTCGGCTACTGACTGCTAGTCTTCATCAGGCGATGGGTACACTGGATTCTGATGGTCTTATATAGAATTTGCATCAACTATTCATGAAAAGCTAAGATTTAAAGATCATCCTCAGGGCGATATCAGAACATGCAAGGGACCGCACTAGCTATGTGAGAATATCTTATTGACTAGATATATTTTATATGTAATTTGTGTTCTCTGATTTACTAAGTTTCATTTCAAGTGGATTTTAAAAACCCTCGTACGCAACTACTTGTACTGTAAATTACGAACTCTAGGTTTGATAAAGTCTAATAAAAGACGAAACTAGTTCCTTAAAAGAGTTTTAAAAGTTTGACTTAGTGCGTTGAAAGAGTTTTTATGAAGGTTTAGAACCACTTGAAATGACTTTCGAACTAAGATTTTGGGAACCATGCCAGAATTAATTGTCAATGTCAAGACTTTTTCGGGTCAAATGCGACTCTATTATATTTGGTTAAACTAACCTTTTTTGGAGTTTCGGCGAAAAGAAAAGAAAAAGCAATAAAAATCTAATTATTTCCAAGGGTTATAAATACAAGCGTAAGAGAGAAAGGTCATCTATAGCTTTCACAAGCTTAGAGCTAGCAGCCCGAGGTCTTGTCCTACAGCGAACATGAAGTTGAAAACGCTGATTCTCTTGTTGGCCGTGGTGGCTTTTGTGCAAACAATTGCAGCCGAGCAACAAGGTATTTTATAATACAAATCTTTGAAGTAATTTTATTTGTAACATCATTTTTAAAGGAAAAACGTTTTGGTGCGAAATATATTTTTGTGAGCATTTTTGGCTCCGAAATAAGTCGAGATTTGCGTTGATTTTAAATTTTAAGGCGTCTTATATATGAGCTACATTTCTTTATTTTTAAGCCGTTGTGGTGTGTTTGTGTTGATTTAGGAGCTGTGGTTGAAGTACTTTTACGGATACGATTTTGAGTCCAACTTTTCCGCTTTAATTATCAATGCATATTTCAAGTCGTGACTTTGCGGCGACATGTTGTGCATTTTTTGTCACTTCTTTCACATTTTTTGATGCATTTTTTTTCACAATTTCCTGCTCAGTTTGTTTTCGTATTTGCTCCAATTCATTTTGCAATTTAGGCAATTGCCAATTAAATATATAAGGTGTTAATTTTTAAATATCATGAACATTAGTTGGCTGCCATGACAAAGGTCTACGCTTCGCATTGCATCCCAATATACATCGAACAGTTTTAACTTTGATTCACAGATGACGATCCTGCAGAACCAAACAAGCTGACCAGCAAGGCACAGTTCACAAAAGACGAGGCTAAAGGTAGGCCGATATCAACTTAGTCAAGCTTGGAAGGCCTGTTATGGGCCCAATACCCGCCTAATCTCGCAGCAAGATTAAGCGGGATTAAGCGAGATTAGGTGCGATTAGGCGAGATTAGGACATTTTGTGATTTTAAGCCTTGCGAGGGTAGGCGGGATCAGGCAAGATCAGGCGAGATTAGGCGAGATTAGGCGAGATTTGACATTTTAGGATTTTTTTGCTTGCGGGGTTAGGCGAGATTAGGCGAGATTAGGCGAGATTTGGACCAATCACAGGCCTCTTGGACAATATTTAAATTACTCCGGGCCCAAACATCTTAGGAAACTTAGCCATATCTGAACTGCCGATCTTGGGCGATCTTAGGCGATTCTAGGAAACATAGCTATATTTGAGTTGCCGATCGATATCTTAGGCGATCTTGGGCAACCTTGGAAAAATTAGCCATATTTGAGTTGTTGATCTTAGGCGATCTTGGGCAATATTCTTAGGGAACTTAGCCATATATTTGAGTTTTTGATCTTAGGCGATCTTGGGCGATCTTAGGTGATCTTAGGCGATCTATGCGATCTTAGGCGATCTTAGGTGATCTTAGGCGATCTTAGGCGATCTTAGGCGATCTTAGGCGATCTTCGGGAACTTAGGCGATCTTGGACAATATCCTTAGGGAAGTTAGCCATATATTTGAGTTGCTGATATTAGGCGATCTTGGGCGGTCTTGGGGAACTTAGCTATGTTTGATTTGTTGATCTGGGGAAAATTTGAATTTGAAATCGTTACACATAGTTATAAATACTTTCAACTATTATTATAATTCATTTGATCATTTTACAACGTTATTCTAATGTGAGCTTGGCTGTAGAAATTAATTCGGTGCATTTGTCCTTTTTCTGTTTAGACGATGCTGAAGATAACGCAGAGGTTGGAGAACCGGACGACGAGGAGGCTGACGATGAGGAAGCGAATGAACTGCAAGCGAACGATGAGAATTTCAAGATGGCTGAACAAGACACCAAGAAAGATGAAGGTATGTACTATCATCATCATCATCATCATCATCACCACCACCACCACCATCATCTTCATCATCATCATCATCATCATCATCATCACCACCACCACCACCACCACCACCATCATCATCATCATCATCATCATCATCATCATCATCATCATCATCATCATCAACATCATCATCATATCATCATCATCATCATCATCATCATCGTCGTCGTCTTCTTTATCATCATCATCAGCAGCAGCAGCAGAACATCATCATCGCCATAATCATAATCATAGTCATAATCATCATCATAATCATAATAATCATCAGCAGCAGCAGCAGCAAAAGATCATTATCATCATCCTCCTCCTCATGAATCATGATCATCATCATCAGAGCAGCAGAAGATCATATGCATCGTCATCATCAGCATTTACAACCACTTAACTTTTTAGTATTAACTTACTAGCATATTCTATCATAGAGCCAAACTTGTCGAAACGAGGATGGTTCCGTCGAAGACGTCGTCGCCGTCGCCGTCGCCCCTACTACCGTCGCCGCCACTATCACTACCGTCGCCGCTACCATGGTTAACAAGCAAGCCATCAGTGCAAAGGAAAAAGATAAACTCGGTTCACTAGTAGCTTAAGTTAATTCGTTATCCAGACGTCAAAATAAAACATGAAACAATTAAAGTAAAATGCACCGCAATTAGATTGTTACTTACTGACGTTACGAACGTCGAAGAGTCTTGCATGCATGTGAAGGTTTCTAGCTAATTTTGATAATAGTAATATTAAGTGAAGTTATTTTTCTAGCGAGTTGACGTAACTTGAATAAAGTGAAAGCATATTTTTACAAGCTGTTATTTCTTGATTAGGGTAGAGAAAGATGTATTATTTATATGAAATAGAAAAGGAAATGGATGTGAAAAGATGGTGGGAGGAGAAGAGAGCAGGAAGAAGCTAATAATAATAATAATAATAATAATATTAATAATAATAATAATAATAATAATAATAATAATAATAATAATAATAATAATAATAATAATAATAATAATAATAATATTAATAATAATAATAATAATAATAATAATAATAATAATAATAATAATAATAATAATAATAATAATAATAATAATAATAATAATAATAATAATCGTGTATCTAAAATCGTTGTCACATTACATGCATAAAAGTAGTAATAATTTAGAAAATTCAAAGAAAGGATAGAGGAAAATTGTGTATGTAAAAAAAATCTATACAATCTCTTAAAAATATAATATACAAATCTAAAAAAATGAAGTAAAACATAATAATAATAATAATAATAATAATATTAATAATAATATTAATAATAATAATAATTTAATGACGATGATGATGATGATGATGATGATGATGATAATAATAATAATAATAATAATAATGTTAATAATAATAATAATAATAATAATGATGATGATGATGATGATGATGATGATGATGATGATGATGATGATGATGATGATGATGATGATGATGATGATGATAATAATAATTTATATGGCGCCCATCCAGAACTTGTTGCTCTAGGTGCTGAGGGAAAATTACACAAAAGTAAGAAATGATAATTACAATAATAGATACTCCGACGAAGGGATAAAGCACGAACTTTAGTAAAAAGTTAAGTCAACATTTTTTACGGTGTTACAAATTTACTTTTATTACCAATCGTTTATATCAAACACCGATGCAGCTTATACTAGTTTACTCGCTAGTTTCCATTCACCATAATAGGTAGATAATTAAATTCATTCTACGCCATGTACGCCACAAGGGATACAGTAGTGATATTTGTTTAATTTGTGCACCCCAAAACAACTCACAATTTCAAGTTCAAGGACATCAGCAATTGTGACTGAAATTTTCCTGTTTGCCATTGCTCATCCTTTAGCTTAGCATAAATTCTACTGACGTAAACTAAGGTCCTGTCCACATGTACGTATATGAGTATACCAAGGTTTTTTCTCCGTATTGAAAAAAAAATCCGCTCATGATCACACGTAGCGTTTTCGACTGAATCTGATATGCCCGTCCACACGTATACACTAAAACGCGACATAGACTAATTTCCCGCTCTGACTCATCGTATATATTAAAAAACCTGCGTTTGCTGTCCACACGTATATATGACTGTATATGGTAAACCAGCTACGTTTTTCAAAAAATCTCTATTGCATGCATATAATTTAAGTGGCTATTTCGAATCAAAATTACAGAGATTTGTATGTGTTCAGTGACCTGTTTCCTCGCAGGTGCGAAACAAGTCGATGCAGTCCATATGGACTTATCTAAAGCATTTGACAAGGTTTCACACCACATACTTCTAAATAAGCTACACAAGTTTGGAGTCTGCGGTAATCTTCTTGATTGGTTCACTAATTACTTAAGCAACAGAAAACAGCGTGTCGTTATTGACGGATCCTTTACGGAGTGGTTACCCATAACATCAGGTGTACCCCAAGGATCTACACTGGGACCACTTCTCTTCCTTCTTTACGCCAACGATATGCCTGAATATGTCAAAGATGGCTCTAAGCTTGCTCTTTTTGCAGACGATTCAAAGCTTTATAATGTCAATTAATCAATCTGAATCAAGTCAGCGCACCCTTCAAAGTGACATTGATGGTATACATTGTTGGAGTGTCGACTCTAATATGGAATTTAATGTTACAAAGTACTATCCTGAAGACCTGATATACACTGAAAGACTCTTTATTCTTGAGATGCAGCCTTTAAAATATAGACGACAGATGTCTGATGTAGTTCTACTGTACAAAATTCGAAATGACCTTAAACAAACTGACCTTAAACAACATCTTCTTCCTTCTACTAAACCAAACTTTAACTCTCGCAGCTTTGATGGAAATTTAAACAACTACTACTGTCTTGAACACTCATAAACAAAACTACTTCCAACATTCATTTTTACCAAGAACTGTAAAGCTTTGGAATAGTCTTCCAGGACATTTTAAAACAACAAATTTAACATTATCCAAATTCAAGAAACTTATTTTAGGTTATTTTAATGAAAAATTATCAACTTATTTGCCTCCATAATAATATAAATATCATTAGCAAATATAATATTAATAATTTAAACCTTTTCAATAGTGTATTTTTACAGTAATTCTTGTTAAGCCTAGTATTCAGTTTGTTACATTCGTTAGTATTTTTTTTGCAATTTATATTTAATAATTATATTTTTATTATATATATTTTTACGTATGAGTAGGATATTCAATTGGGGCGTAAGCTCTACTGTTTCCTACTCCCGTCACATCTATATATCGGGGTTTTTATTGTATTAATAATATTATTATTGCAATTGTATTAGGGTGACAAATAAACTAAACTAAACTAAACCTTGCTAGCCTCGTTGTGGTGTTTTTCACACTTTTGAAATACTCATAACTTCTCAAGAATTGAATATTTTTGGCTCGAACCTTTTTCTTTTCTTGATGTCATGGTAATTAATCTATAATTTCCATACGTACATATACACGAAAACGATTCGAAAACGTTAGCTAGTTTCCATACAATTAATTATGCGCCGTATAGACTAATTTCTTTGCTCTGACGTGATCGTATTCAAAAACCTCCGCTTTCACCGTCCATACGTATATGGTAAACCTCCGTTTTCAAAAATATCGAGTCTAGAGAGCATATTTGAAAACCTGAGTTTTCAAACGCCTTTTTACGTGTGGACGGAAGGCGAATACGGTTGAAAAAAACCTCTGTTTTCAAAAATATCCGGATAAGCATTGGCATGGCCTCGGACACCAACCGTGGTATATTTTCTTGTTTTTTTAAGAGTTTCGAGTTTCGAACCTTATTTGGCTTCATAGCGCTCTTTTGGTTAAAGTCATTACAAAAATACTAGAATTAGAAACTTATTTTGCTACTTTCTAATTGATATTTGTTTTAAAATATTCTCGTTTTCATCTTTGAGATAACTTTATTTAGCAAGGAACGATATTAAAGGATTTTCAAGTATTGTTGTGTTGTGCTTAAACGAAAAATTATAATTGTTGAAAAGGAATTCACGCTTGACCCTACACAAAAATTATGGAAAACTTAAAAATGTATTTTCAAATGCACATACAAACATTTACGAACTTAACAACAGTCTTTATCAGTGTAAGTTACTCAAACACGTATAATAATAATAAATAAATAATAGTAAGCACATAGAACTTATTAGTCTGAAGGTATATGAGTACGATCGAATTCTACAGCTTACTAGGAACTGCATGCAAGAATCCTACGAAAAGTACTGGACATTTAAGATCTAACGAACAATTAACGACATTTGAAGAGTAAAAAATTGTACATCTAATATAATTTTATTTGGTGTGTCTTAGACCCCATCTACACGGATCCGGATACTTTTAAAACCGCATACTTTTTGATGCGAATCGGCCTATCGTCCACACGAATCTAGTGAATCCGTTCACCGAAATTAAACCGCATACTTTTGAATTGGAAACGATCAACAGGATTCGTGTGGACGCAAATATTTCTATGCGGTTTCAGCCGGATCGGATTCGTGTAGACGAGGCCTTAAAGGCTTTAGATGAAAGCTTGACAGTGTTAATTATACCAGGAAGTATTTGTAAAAAATATTATCTTGCGATGAAACAAAATAATAATTATTATTTCATTACTTGTATCAAGCCGCAAAAACCTTAACAACATTGAATTGTGGGACTTAAAAAGAACTCAGTGTTCAGCAGGGGTTGTTTGGTGGCAGCTAAATTGCGCCTTGATCAGGGTCTAAATGGGGTTAACCGTTAACTGAGAAACGGCTAAGAAATTAACTGTTAACTGAGAATTCCGTGCCTTTTTAGGATAACAATTTGCTGATATTTCTTTGTTTTTAATTAATAAATTTGAAAATAAATATTTCTTTGTTTTTAAAAGACCGAAAAATTTAATTGACAACTGAGAAAAATGCTAAAATTTAGCTGTTAACTGATATTGGACCCTGCTTGATATACCCTCAACTCGAACACGTTGAGTAAGCTTAAGACGGATACTTTTGAAACCGCATACTTTCTGATGCGAATCGGCCTATCGTCCACACGAATCCAGTGAGTCCGGTCACCGAAACCGCATACTTTTACTTGAATCCTCCGGATACGCGGATTCGTGTGGACGCAAATATTTCTATGCGGTTTCAGCCGGATCGGATTCGTGTAGCACATCACGCATAAGAGCATTGAGCAGTTCTGGAAATTCTTCTTATATAAGAACTAGCAATTATTATTAATATTATTGAATTAACTTGTGAATATATCAAATTCGCAGTATTTATATAAAAGAGAGGCAGAAATGAAACGTCGTTTTCTGTAAATATTGTTGCATTTTTGTTATATTGCCCGGGGGTACTCGCAAATATTTGCTGTACATGCAGGAATGTGCCGCTGTATAGGGCATTGTTTTGACCATGCTGTCTTAAAAAGAGTATATATTTTACCCCGAATTGCTTTAAACAGGATTAAGAAATCTAAAAAATCGTAGTTTTTGTATTTTTATGTGTCTTAGATAAGGTTTTGATCGCTATTTTTGGGGACAGTCAGCACCAAATCGAAACATCATTTAGGATTGGTTTAAAAAACAATAGAGTCTTTCGAAACAATTGCTCTAAACCGAACCAATGATAGCGGTACTGTATTAGGGGACCAACGAAAACGCAGCTTTCGAATGGTGCTGTATTACTGATATTTTATACTGAAATATTTGCAGCGGGCAATAACAACAATTCAAAAAATGTTTATCAATAGGCTAAATTCATTCGGGAAATTCAGTTTTATTAATGGATTAGATTTATTTTGAACTAATAATAATATAGCAATAACACTTACTTTATTTTACAAACGAATTAGGTTGTCTCTGACTAAATTTGATGATTTAATTTTTTTTAATTCTCTCGCGCACGCAAACTTGTACAAATTCTGCTGATGAAGGCTAAAGATTTAGCCGAAACGTCTAATTAAAAATCATCAAATTTAGTCAGAGACAACCTAATTCGTTTGTAAAATCATGAATCCTGACTACAACAATCATATTTTTAAAGTTTTAAAACTTACTTTATTTGTAGTGAATATTGTAGTGATGCACTAACAAACCTTTGGTCTTCCGCTAAGTTTCTATGTTCGTCTCGAGAAAAGAAGTTCGACCAGTCAAGCATTTCGCTCTTAAGTGCAAATTGCCAGTTCTTGGTAAACCAGAAGTTTTACTACAAAATATCTGAATTTAACCCTTGTTCCGCAATAAAAAAAAACATTTAAAATACTTTTTTATACCAATGATTTCCCGTTTATTAATCATGTTGAATTTAAGCACAAATTTAGAAAAGAAAAGTTTAAAACGTGAGTGAGTAAACTATAGTATAGGCTGCGTCGGTGTTTGATATAAACGATAGGTAATTTAATGAAATTTGTAACACCGTAAAAAATGTTGACTTAATTTTACTGACGTTTCAAGCTTCAGCCCTTAGCCTTAATTACTCCGACGAAGGGCTAAAGCGGCTCGAAACGTCAGAAAAGTTAAGTTAACTTTTTTTAAGGTATTACAAATTACATTCTATTACATATATTTTTGTCATTTACTCCGACTAAGGGCTCAATAAAACTCAAGACGTCATGCAGTTAATATTTTTACGGTGTTACAAATTTCATTCTAATACCTATATTTTTAATGAAGGACCATTAATATTAAATATGTTATATGTAATATAATGAAATTTGTAACACTGTAAAAAATGTTGACTTAACTTTACTGACGTTTCGAGCTTGAGCCCTTCGTCGGAGTAAATTTCATTCTATTACCTATAGTTTATATCAAACATCGACGCAGCCTATACTAGTTTACTCGCTTGTTTCCATTTAAATAAAGTTAAGTTAACATTTTTTAAGGTGTTACAAATTTCATTATATTATCTATCGTTTATATCAAACACTAACGCAGCCTATACTAGTTTACTCGCTAGTTTCCATTCATATTAAATATGTTGTTTCAAATCTTTATTTAAAATTCGAATTTTTTTTTCAAACTTTGATTCAGGCTTAAATTGTTTCTAGTCGATAGGAAGTCGAATCTCCCAACCATGCGGCGAAAGTGATAATTTATTAAATGCTTAAGAACTTAAGAGCTTTTTCTCTTGAAAGCGCAATTATTGTCGTCATTAAAAAATTGTTGAGTTCCACGAAGTCCGAAAATAGAATCAATTCCTAGGCCTTATAAGTACTAGCGTAAGAGGGTCCACCACAGCACAAGGAGCGAAAGTTCTTTCAGCAAACATGATGTGGAAAGTGTTGGTTCTCTTGTTGGCCGTAACGGCTTTCTCGCAAGCAAGTGAGATACAAAATGACGACGCGGCAAAACAGCAAGGTATTTGAATATAAACCCAGCCAATTTTACAAAAAATTCATTTGTTTGAGAACTAATTTTAAGTTTAAGCAATAACATGAAAATTTGTTGCCGATTTGTGCCGGAATTTTGAATCGATTTTGGGGTGTGTTGCTTGATTTTAGATTTTTTGCTGAGTGTGAAAAAGGGGCGATTTTGCGTTGATTTTTAATAAGGAAAATGTGGGGGCGCCCGTATGAACTACAATTTTTACTGTTTTTTTTTCAGTTGTTAATTTAGTGTTTTTTTGTATACACATATATTTACAACCATCACTCCCCGTCGGTCCTCTTCCGTGAGGTTCGCTCACACTCACTACCACTACATTCAATATTTACAACACGCAACTCTGCTCACATCTTGTTTTTTGCGAAGTGAGGAAAACCGGATAACCCGGAGAAAAACCCTCGTGGCATGAGAGAGAACAACACATCAAACAAACTCTATTCACTTGTCACCCGAGCCGGATTCGAACCCAGGTCACAATGGTGAAAGGCCAGCGATATCACCGCTAGGCCACTCATACCGCCTTCACATCACATCCTTCACTTCACATCACATCAAATTACATCATAACTCTGATCAAATAACTTTGATTCGCAGATGACACTCCAGCAGAACCAAACATGCTGATTAACAAGGAAGATTTCACAGATGACGAGTCTCAAGGTAGGTCGATATCAGAGATGACGAGGCAAGCACGTAACTCCTGATTTACAGCGTAGAACTTTGGAACCTGCGCATGCGCACTGCCGATCCAATCAAACATACTGAATATAATTTTTTCTTGTTTGTATTTACAAATTGTAATTTAAATATTCCATTAGTATTTTGTAAAGCTTTGAGACTTCGTGTAAAGCTCTAAATTTATCATTATTATTATTAAATTCTGAATTTTTTAGTTTACCAATTACACAAACTGTGAATAACTTATATAATTTTTCTACTTTTTATTTTTTTATTTTTTTATTTTTAGACCTGTCAGATGATGAGTTGTCTAAACTAGTTGAAGCAAGTGAGGGGATTGACGACCAGGAAGAAGCAAATGATGCCCAAGTTAATGAGGAGGATTCCAAGATGGCTGAACAAGACACCAAGAAAGACGAAGGTACTACCACCATCTGCATCACCATTACGATCATATTACTATCATTGATTATAACTAACTTCATTAACATCAAACTCTAAACTGGTTCCTCAACGTTTCGACATCATCTGATGTCATTATAATAATAAATCATAAAGCTTTATTTATTCTTGAATGGCAAATATATTTGAAAAACTCAAGATTACAAGAAATAAGGTTTAAATATATACAACAATAAGAAGGCTAATAACTTACATATTTAAAAAGGTAGCTGTATCCATGGCTACCTTTTTTACTTTTCTGCAAATATTTTGAGAAAAGATCGAAAAACCACGATTTTGTGGCCTTATTTCTACCATTTTGACGTATAGCGGGTTTATAGCTGACCAAATGTTAACACGTCTTTTCCGATGTTGCGAATTTTCTCGTTTATGCCATAACAAACTATCTTTTGATTAACTTAAATGAAGTAAAAGTTTGTCTCTTTCTGCTTTTTTACTAGTGAAAATTACACACCAAAACCCAGGATGACCCTTTGAATTTTGGAAATATATATATATATATTTTTTTTTTTGCGAAATTTCTCGTTTGTGCCATAACAAACTATCTTTTGATTTTGATTTTTCAGCACAGAAATGTATAACACTAGCTATATATCATCACCATCATTATCACTATCATTATAACAAACTTCCTTAACATCATCATCATCATCATCAACGCCATCACCATAACCATGCATCATATTAACCATCAACACCATTACCACCGTCGACCATCACCACCATCATAATCATCAACATGATCATTATCATCACCACCACCACCACCACCATCATCACCACCATCATCATCACCATCATTATCACCATCACCAACACCGTCACCACCACCATCATCACCATCACCATCATTATCACCATCACCAACATCGTCATCAACCTCTTCCCTCTTTTTCACTACAACTAAATCATTCTATCATGCATAGAGCCAAAGCTGTTCCAAAGAGGGTGGCGTCGACCTTGTGGTAGTGGACACTACAATATCCATTCACACAGTTGCTGCTTCAATCACTTCGTCCGTCCCAAAGGAAAATGCCCCGTGTTTCACTGTACCCGACTCCGCCATCCTAAGTCGTCGGTGACGTACAACCCGTTTATCCATCGTTGCTGCTATGGATCCTTAGTGTCAAGGAGAAGCCGATGTCCCGTGCACAAATGTGGACTCTATAGGTATGATTTTTATAGAGGTGTATTCTAATCACTCTGCAGTGAACTACATACAAATTATTTATTAACTTATCAATAGAACGTTTTAAACGTTTTATTGCGTATAACCCACTTTTAAGATATGCAAATGACAGTATGTGTGAAATAACATGCTAATGAGGTGTGCCTATCGCTATTAACTTAAATATTTTACTTGAGCCACAAGCCACTATGAAAATCATTAATAAAATTGGTTTCTATACCTATAAATGTTTTCGTTGTCTCTTCGTTGTTTTATTTTGAATAGTTTAAGCCGAGAGAGTAACTCATTGAAGCACTTTTATATGCTAGACGCACGTTCATTAGCATTTTATTTTACACTTATTCTCATTTGCATTTTAAAAGTGAGTTATAAGAAAACGTTCTAATATACAACTGCACAACCAGATCCAGGAGGGAGTATCTCATTTATTAGCCAGTTATATTTCAAATCCTAGTATACATAAGCTTAAGGAGAACATATATCGATATTACCAAAAAAAAAAAAGAAATTTGGTGAATGGCTAGTAATGAGATAAAGACTCATCACTCAAATCAAGAAATATTTCACTATTCAACTATTTACTTCATGTAGAATCAATACAGAAAGTATTCTATTAGGGGTGAGGTGCACTTTAAAGACGCATCACTCAAATCAAGAAATATTTCACTATTCAACTATTCATTTCATGTAGAATCGATACAGAAAGTATTGTATTAGGGGTGAGGTGCACTTTAACTATTTGTCATACATCACTCCTCATATGTTGATTTTTAATTCATTATTACAGTTATAACCCTCGCTTCATGGCTTGTTGTCACCGTGGCTGGCGTAAACGCCTTTACAACTTTTACACCCATCAGTGTTGCTACGGCATCCCTATAGCCAAGTGCTACAAATGCCACCCTTGGGCTAGATGTGGCCATCTGCTATACTCAACATGGCTGTACAGATGCTGTGCCAACCGATACATCTACAGCTTGCATTTCCAAACGTGCTGTCATGGCCGCGTCACTGACAAGCAAGCCATCTGTGGCATTGATAAGAAATAGTCGGAAAGACTCGGATCACTTGACACTTAACTTAAAGTAAATTCAAATGGAAACTAGCGAGTAAACTAGTATAGGCTGCGTCGGTGTTTGATATAAACGATAGGTAATAGAATGAAATTTGTAACACCGTAAAAAATGTAAATGGAAACTAGCGAGTAAACTAGATAGACTGAGTCGGTGTTTAACTTGATAAAGTACTAAGCGGACACCCTCTATTAGGTGGCCACAATAAAAATTCCCAAATCTATTCCTATACCGGTCCTATTCTATACCTCTATTCAGCGGCCAACCTCTATTAAGCGGCCACTTTGGAAAGTCCTGAGGGTGACCGCTTAATAGAGGTACCACTTGTACCGTTGAGTAAAATGTACTTAGGCCTGCATGGTTCAAACTCCGCATCTGACATGTGCACAATCTAATGCAAATGAGCAAAACCGATTGTTTGAATTCATTAACATAAGATTCGGCACATGTGAGATGCGAGGTTAAAACTAGGCCTTCGTGCACGATTTCTTTCCAGTAAATGTAATTTGAATAATTTGAAAGCAAAATAAAAATCATTTCATATTTTGACAAAAAGTGTGTTACTTTTTTTAAATAAATAGTTTTAATAAATTTCGAAAGTTTCAGTTGGTTCTTATATCATTATTTTATCTAAAACATTTAATATAAGAGCCGCTTATTCATCTTTAAAATTTTAATATACTAACTATGAGGTTGTAACAATTTATTTAAATTAAAACACTCATGCATTCAAAAGTTTCGCTGGTAAAAATTATTTCCATTTGGATCGATCGGAATCTTTTTTTTTTAAGAAGTCAATTTTGGTCTTTCAATGAAATAGATTTTCAGTACGGCTTTCTCAACGGCAACGTTATATGTATATAACGATGGTACAATTTATTGGTTTTAAAGCTACAGAAAGCTAGCTTTTGACCATGAAGGACTTAAAAAGCTTAAAGGCTTTTCCAACGATATCAATAACAATAATTGAGTTACCTTAAAGACACACATAAATAATTAAAAGGTTTGAAAACAAATATCTTGAATTGAAGCTTTAATATGATTTCTTGTCTCTGTACCTGAAGAAGTCGCTAGGAGTAAGTCTTTAGTTTCTAGGTGTTAGGCTAGAACGACAGTGCTAATTGAAAAGGCAATGTTTACAACAAAAAAACTTTTCGTGAAACAAAAACGAGGTAAATTTTAGATCACTCTAAAGCTTTATTCAAGATCACCAGAAAACTCACTACAGTAATTTAAGAGTAATGACACAACTTCGCAATCTTTTCTCAAGATCTGATGTCATCTTCTTTGATTTTTTGTCCATGTTTTTTACAACTTCAAAAAGTCAATGTATTGTTGTCAGTTCGTGTAGACATTGTCTCCCGTGGGACTTCCCTGGCAACGTAGTCCGAAAACGTTTTGGAATTTTACACACTCTTATACTTTTAACATACTTAAGATTTTCAAACTCATGGAAGATGACTTCTCCATGCAACCAAGTTAGACGGCGGGATTCCAGTCTTATACTTCTTATTGTCTGTTGAACGAGAGAAGTAATAGCCGCATGTTGCTTTGCCGAGCGTAGAAAATGGAGCCATTGAGTTGACGTAGCGAAAACGCGGATCTGAAAGTCGTTGGATTTTCACCCCAGCTTCGATAGCTCTTGATAGTGTTGAACTGTTCGACGATTTTGTTGAAGAACTCTTACTCGATTTACGTTCCGTCTGACCAGGAGTTAAATGTCTCGAATACGACGAAGAGTAAACTGCATTAACGCCATCTTGATTTAGTCTCACTTGGCAACATACATTTGTCGGCAACCAGACCTTTTTGAAGTCTCTTCGACATTTATCACACTTGTACGCTTGTCCAACAACTTGACCTGTATTTGGCATATTTCAAGGCGTTCAAATGCCCTTCTCTGTGTCCAAACCAATGGTGTTTATCGCAGGTTATTGTCCAGCAAAAGTTACTGCGAACAAAAGCGGCTTGAAAGTTCGCGCACGAGCGATTCGCGTTGTTAATTCGATGGAAATTAGAATGTTGAGCGCGCTCGTTTAATTATGACGTCAATGTTAATTAATGATAATTGGTATTACAAATATTAAATAGATTGAGGAAAGAAAGGGTCAGAAATACAAGGATTAGCAATGCAAACAATAAATAAACCGGGAAAAATAATGTCTCACAACTGAACAGATATGCTTGCTGTCCATTACTAAGTCAAATCTAGGTTGAATTCAGTATACGAAAAAAATTGACGCGAAGACAAATATTTTACATAAATTTACACACAACAATAACCTCCATGTTCTTGACGACAATAATGTGTTAAACACCTCAATTATTCTAGCCTCCTCCGCAAGCAACTCCTGAGTCCGAGAGTGATTTTCGTGATTTTGGGGTTCCTGTGTTGGAAATTCGAGGACGACGAAGCCTGGTGACGAACCATATGCAACAGGAAGCCCGCGAAGTGTTTTTTTCTTTTTCTTCGTTTTTTTTTTCTGCCTAACAGATGCCTGCGGAGGAGGCTACAATTATTCGTGTTTAGATGTATGTCCATAATACCTCAACAATAACCTCCATGTTCTTGATATGAATAATGATTGTAAGCACCCCGATGAAGTGTATATATTTGCGGATTCCCTGTGTTTTACCACAGGAAACCCACTCACAAGCTGGCACGATTGCACCACCAAATGCAACACAATATTTTGATAATTTTAGCAGTAAATTGCTCTCCATTTATAACTAGCATGGAATCATTGCGAAACACAAATAGAGCTACGATGGATCAACCGATAATATTTCATTCGCGAGTGAAAGCTCCTTACAATAATTTTTCAAACTTCTACGAAGTTGATATTGAAATGCCCGAAGGAATCTTCCCTTCTGTCGAGCACTACTTCCAAGGCATGAAGTTCATCCCTGAAGACCGCGAAAACTTCACAAAAGGAGGTCTATTTGACAAGCCAGCTGCGACAAACAGGCCTAAAAATGTCTCTAAAGGCTTCGTTGCCAAATCTGCAGGTTCAGAGTCAGGCACTGAAAAATATAAAATGACTTTGACAGAAGATGCCTTGGATCAAAATGCTGCAAAAATACGTATGAAAAATGCCTTGACAGTTAAGTTTGAACAAGAGCCATTTCGAATGTTGCTTCTTGAGACCAAAGAAAGGCTACTAGTGCATATACCAATGGGAGGACGAGTTGATTTTTGGACAGGAAAGATTGATAAAGAAACTGGTGAGCTTGTTGGTGAGAACACGATGGCTGCATTGCTCATGGAAGTACGGCAAGAGTTGAGGGGAAAAAGCAAAGATAATTGACGTATTTGTCAGTAAGTAAATTAAGTTCAAAATTATTGTTCATTATATTGTTTTAACTGTACTTATTCTTCCATTAAATATTAATTAACTAATTAATTTATTCATTCACCCATTCATTCATCTATCCATCCATTCATCCATCCATTCATCTATTCATTCATTCACCCATTCATTTATCTATCCATTCATTCATTCATTCATCTATTCATTCATTCACCCATTCATTAATTCATCCATTCATTCATTCATTCATCTATTCATTCATTCACCCATTCATTCATCTATCCATTCATTCATTCATTCATCTATTCATTCATTCACCCATTCATTAATTCATCCATTCATCCATCCATTCATCTATTCATTCATTCACCCATTCATTCATCTATCCATTCATTCATCCATTTATTCATCTATTCATCCATTCACCCATTCATTCATTCATTCATCCATCCATTCATTTATTTAATCAGCTTTTTATTAATGTATCAATTGATGAGTTCATCTGGTCACTCTCTCAATAATTATTTATATTTTTTAGTCATGCATTTATAATTTAAAGAATTCGAAAACTTAGCGCATGATGTGTGCCTTTATAAAGAATGCAGGGTTGTGAGAACATGAGAGAAGTGCTTCTCAACACTTTTTGAGTGTTCTTTCAGCAAAGAAAGCATGTTTTCTATTTGTTTTATAAAACATAAATCGATCAACATGCAAACGAGAGCGCACAGCATGCCTCAACCAATCACAATGATAAATTTCTAAAAGCTATTTTATGATTATTAATCTTTAATTCAGGTAGTAATGCCTAGTTCAAACGTCGCATCTCACATGTGCTGAATCTAATGTAAATGAATCCAAACAATATGTTTTGCTCATTTGCAATAGACTCGGCACATTTGAGCTGCAACATTAGAACTATGCATAAAGCATTCACCACTCTAACCTGGTGGTGGCTCTTGAGGATTGGGGAAGAGGAAAGGGCATTTGGGAGAGAGGGGAGGGGAGGGGTCACGCAGGCTATCGCCACTCTGATTAATCCTATATATATAATGGATTTGCACATAATTCTTAGCCGATGCACCAAGCACCATTTTCTAAAACAAGATGGGAAACTGTTTGTATAATATTCATTCTCTGCCCACTTTTAATTATTTTTTGTGTACAAAAATCTGCAAGTGTTTTATGACAAGATGGGAAGACAAGATTGTGACAGATAAAAAAAACATTACAAAATGGATCAATTTTAGCTGTTTTACTTTGATTAGATCCTATTAGCTATCAAGGGTATACACCTACTTGCAATAAGGTTGTCATAGGCAAAAATATACATTTGTTATAAAGAAAATAGAACATTAGGATTTAGTACGATAGGAATTGATTAAAAGACAAAAGAACATCACTCAAGCTGAACTCTCTCTTTTGTCTTTTAATTAATTCCTTTCGCACTAAATCACAAATGTTCTATTTTCTTTGTGACAAATGTTCTATTTTGTATGACAACCTTACTGCAAGTAGGTGTATTGTGCCCAGCAGTTATTACAAATAATGTAAATATTTTTATTTTTATTCAAAAGAGTGCAAATACACCGAATCGAAATATGGCGACCAATTTGATAACAATTGTTCTTGAATCACTAGCCTCTCATTCATGTGAAAACGGCATTGTATTCCATCATGAACATGAGGCTAGCTAGTCAAGAACAATAGCAGGTCATCATATTTTGATTCTGTCTATAACACTTAAGGACTTAATTCCTATCATGGTTTGTTAATAGTGTATGCCCATAATATCACAACAATAACCTCCATGTTCTTGACAAGAATAATGATTGTAAGCACCTTCATTATTCGTGTTTGGATGTATGCCTATAATATCTCAACAATAACCTCCATGTTCTTGACGAGAATAATCATTATGATCAGTTCGTGTTTGGATGTATGCCTATAATATCTCAACAATAACCTCCATGTTCTTCACAAGAATAATAATTGTAAGCACCTCGATTATTCGTGTTTGGATGTATGCCCATAATATCTCAACAATAACCTCCATGTTCTTGACAAGAATAATGATTGTCAGCACCTTGATTATTCGTGTTTAGATGAATGCCAATAATATCTCAACAATAACCTCCATGTTTTTGACAAGAATAATGATTGTAAGCACCTCGATTATTCGTGTTTGGATGTATGCTCATAATATCTCAACAATAACCTCCATGTTCTTGATATGAATAATGATTAATATGTAAGCACCTTGATTATTCGTGTTTGGATGTATGCCAATAATATCTCAACAATAACCTCCATGTTCTTGATATGAACTAGACGCTCTGAGAGCGCTTAGTCGGGCTACATAGATGATTGAAATTGAGGAAAATTGAAATTGATGACCTTTGTGTACATACAACATAGAATGCATTCTATATATTCTGTAGCACCTGATAATATTTACTTATCAACTAAGATTTCCCTCAGACATGAAATCATACAAAGAAAAAACAAAAGCAGCTAATGATGTGACAATTGTTCTCTGCATTGTTTCATCCAGTGCTATCCAGTCTAGAGTACAAACATTAAAAGTGTGCAACATAAATACCACTAAATACTGCTAAATTATGCTAATTCTATTGTTCTCTATTGTTTAATCAACACTATTTAGTGGTAAATAGTGCAAAGTATTGCACACTTTTAGTGTTTGTACTCTAGTCTGTACAATATAGTGCAGTTAGACAATACTTCACAGACACCTGGCATGCACTCTACTAAATTCCCAACCCACAAGACTCCATATAACCAACTAATTAATATGCACATAATTAGTTTTTTTGGTAGGCATAAACAACACTTGACTTTACGTTCACGTTCATGGACACTCTGCTTTCGTATGGTTAGATTTACTCGTAAATACTTCTGATGGTCCTCCAGGGGGGGGGGGGGGGGGGGGGGTACTCCCATATATTTACTATACGGGGATGATCCGCTGAACAGGGTATGGTTTTTCGAGCTTTCTGTCATAAACAGGGTATGGTTTTTGAAGCTACTGCCTCCATATATGGAGGCGTAGCTTCTATGTCATCGTGTAGTGTCCGAAAAAAAATAATTAAGTAACACTGACTACTACGCATGCGCGAAATTTACCGCTTGTGTCGAAAACAAAATGGCGGACGTGATGCAAAGCCATGTAACTTGAATTGTATTGCGTAATTACTTGATCGCGACTTAACAGCACATTTTAAAATGTTGATAAAGCTAACCAAGTCAACATGTTTATACTACTTGAAAAGGCATCGATGCATTTCTTGCTTGAAAACTCTTGATAAATACTGCTCGAATATGAAGAAATAATCGGAGGTATTAAAGTTACTGTTCTATTTCCAATGTTTTTTAGAACTTTGCATTTGCAAACTGAAATATACTTTATAAAAAGTGTCAAGCGTTTTAATTTGTTGATATTTTCATGCATTTTTACTCTCGGTTGAGACTTTTACGGTCCAAATTCTCTTGGCGATCTTCATCGTGTCTGCTTCTACAACCGTGTGAAATTGTCGAGTGTACCAATCTGCTATTTATTGTTTCTTTTCTTTTAAATAATTCTTTGAAACTGAAATGGAGTGATTAAATTTGGCAACCAAGAGCAATATACCGCTACATATGGTTATCATAGTGTAGTGGTATTATTATAATTGCTAACTATGAGTTTATCTGTTTGTTGAACGAATATCGCCAGTACTATATTTGCAAATTATCATACATTTTCTGTATTTATCCAGAGTAAAGTATTGCAAATATATGACTCAGTTTAAATAATTGTCTAACTTAATATTGTGTACATTGTTTTGCAGTTTCTTCAAAAGATATATCAACAATAGGCTCCAATCAGGGATAAATGTTCCATACAAACTCAAAAATTAGCCACCTGTAGCAAAAACTTTGATTTTATTGCATGACTATCAAATGTTTGTGATAGATATGTTAGATATGTTAGATATGTAAGATATATATGTAATGTATTGTCTTGTATTTCTTTCATTATATCAACTCTTGTAATCATTGTTATTCCATATAATCATGATAATGTGTTATATCAATTCAGTATTAAAAATACCACAATTATTATACCTGGTTAAAGTCATTTCATTAGTGTTATTCCATATAATCATGATGTTTTATATCAATTCAGTATTACAAATACCAAAATTATTATACCTTATTATTATGACTTATTATTATTAAGTCATTTTGTTAGTCAAACCATGATGTAAAAATTGTAAATTCATTGGCTTGAATCATACACCACACACTACTTGTCATAATTGAACACTTGCACATGATGTTTTTATTTATTTATTCTCATGCATTCATTTATTTATTTTCCCTGTATTGTCATTAAATTTTCAGAATAGCTTTTTAATATCATTAACTAAGTTCTTTTTAATTTTTAATATTTATATCATATAAAACAGTAGCTTCATGCAGTCTTTGACTGCCTATTTTTTTAGTTTTCTGTCATGAACAGGGTATATATTTACCCCATTTCCCAATTTCCTTATTTATTTTTTTTTGTCATAATCAGGTATAGTAATTAGGTAATATGATGAGCAGCGCGGTCTTTCGTCTTTCGGGAAATTCAGCACGTTTTCGCGGCATAAACAGGGTCCCATTTTTATCACTTGTCATGAACAGGGTATAAGAATTGATGAATTTACCGTGTATAAATAAAGTTATTCTATTCTATTCTATTCTATTCTATTCTAATTTGTTTTTTTCTGTCATAAACAGGGTAACCGTTTTAGGATCCCAGCGGAACACCCCTACCCAAATCGTAGCGGAGTACCTCCCCCCCCGCCCCCCGGGGATGGTCCGTCATTGTCAGTAAATGTTATTTGATTTCATTCTAGTTTTATTTATTTACTGTTTGTAATAACTCTGATCACTGTAATATTATAGTTAGGAATTTACCTTTGGATAATAAATTGTAAATCATCATGGAACGACTTTATGGTACAAGTTTGTCTAAAATCCTCTTCACCTCCATTTTACAATATTTACATTAATTATTAAACTGTATACAAAATATACAAAATGCAGATGAAAGTATCAAATGTCTGAAAGATTTTTAAGAGCTAATTTAAATGTGTTATGATCAGTTATAAATCTCATTTCATTTTTCAATGAGTTCCAAAGACTTATTGATTTAAAAGTGATTGAATTCTTTAAATAGTTAGTTTTAGGGGACGGCAGGTGAAATGTAAACTTTCTTCTGAAATTATAGTTATAGTTATATTTAAGATCAAACATTTGAACTAGGCCTTAGTAGTAAAATTATGAAAGAATGTTCAATATGTACACTGTTAGTGTCAACTGTACCTATATTGCTCAATAATTTAATGTATCATGAGGGCAATAGTTGATGGGGAACGGCCTAATCCCATTTCCCATAGGCTATAATTTATCATTGTTTCAGTATACTCACAGGCAGCCCAACTATTCTCTTTGAGGATTTTTTTTAATGACAATAAAGTTATTTTTAACCGCGCGCCGAGCGAAATACATATTGAGCGCGCGGGTGGGGTTCCTGTGGTGTATTTGTTTGAAAGCTCGCGGATGGGATTCCTGTGGCTTTTAACAAGCAATTTAACAAGAGCTATAGACAACAATGGATAATAATCATATAATTGTTTTGTTGTTTATAGTGTTAATTGTAACTCACCAACTGGTCCAAAAAGATTGGCAATCATACCATCGGGAGTGGCTACTGACTGAAACTTGATTGCATGAATTCTTTTCAAACCATTGTACATCACTCTCTGATTTTCTCCAGGTCGACTGATCGGACGAACAGTGCCATCTACAAAAGCCCAACAGTTATCGAGGGCAGCACCTTTGCCATGGATGGCTTGAGAGTAGCCTTCAAGCTTTCCTGGCTGTAGCCAAGGCTGATTTAAGTTAGTGAGCAAGTGACCGAAGTTTGTAAAGATGTGGTCGGTTACTTCGGCGATAATTAAACTCATTTCAGGAACTGAACGGCCAAATCGTGGGATCAAGTCACTCAGACGACACGGATAAGCGAATCGCTTTAACAACAACAAAAGCCCCTCGATACCAGACGCTACACTGCCGTTGTCACATGTAAATCTTTCGGGAATGCTTAGGGCATCTTGTAGCAGCTCTATTTCTGACATGTTAAAACGAAACTCTGTTTTGAACTCTCCTGTAGAAATATCATTGAGTTGATGTTCAATGTTGTCGTATTTCCAGTAGGGATAAGCAGTGTTTTTTCGTGTCAACTCTTGAAACATCATTAAAATCTCTTCTTCGTCCAGAGTATCATCATTATACATCATAATTGCAGTAGAAAGAAGATTTTTCTTCGAAAACATCGCAAATAGAACAAGAAAACGCCAAAATAAGAATGAGAAAAGTCGATGTTTACAATCTAAAGGTACAAAGTTCGCGGTACGACGACGAGTCCGAGATTACTCGTACCAAACCGCGCGCGGCCAAAACTCGTCCTCGTCTTCGTTCTCGTTCTCAAATCTAAAGGTCTCTATTTTGACAAGGTATGAAACTCGGTCACGTGACAAATTTAGTTTCGCGCGTAGTAAATCAGCCATGTGAGAAAATTTTAATTTTTTTTCCGATTATATAAACTTTATGTTGATCTTCAACTACAGTAAAAAGTATGATAATCTCCGACCTCAGCAAAGGGGTTAAAATTAATTTATAAAAAGGGCAGCATGGAACCGAGGTGCGCCGCAGGTTGCTAGGGCAGGGACTTCCGGTTTCAGTCGGATTTTTACAATCGTGGAGCAATCGTGAAAATATCGATCGAGCGGCGGTGTTGTGAAATAGATACCACAATCACAGAAAAAGTTGGCGATCACTTTCTTGCATTTAACTTACGGATTGTTAAAATGACTTTAAATTGAAAATTACAATACAGGAGAATGTATTTTATTTCGGAAATCATGGGCTGGCGAAGGGAAAGTCGAAAAGATCGTGATTTGCACTGCATTTGCTGCTAGCTAGCTAAAATGAGTTTAGCTTAACACTCAAAACAGCTGATTCAAGTCATGCTTTTGAAGTAACAGATGCTCTTCACTATTACGAAAACCTGGAGAAAGTTTTTCTAGTAGTTTTGGTATGTGCAGGTAATGATTGGAGTTGAAGTTTTTATGTCAAAACGACTGATATTGTCTTGTACAAACCAACTTACAGCCGAGCTAAACAGTGAATTTGTGATGGCCGCTTTGCGAAGTTTTCCAAGCTTGAAAAAAGCTCAACTTTATTTTGTGAACACTTACTTAGTTATAGCGGTTCCAACATTAAGAATAGAAAATATGTTTTAAAAGTGTGAAGCGTTTACAATTGTATTTTATAAGCTATATATTGCCGAAAAACTTTAGCTAAAACACAACATTTACGGATTCTATAAATACACTTTGAATGAAAATCTCTTCACATTGTCAAATAAACTAAAGTTATATTTCAAATAAACATGGAAATAAATTTCACATACTGATCTCTTTGTTCTTGTTGGTTTTAAAAGTGTACTCAGTGTAAATCCCTATGAGAAAAACAACATTTTTTGTTTTGAAAGAAAAGTTTTAACAACATTTTTTTTTCGGCGAGTCAGTCGATTGCTTCACGGCGAACTTTCGGCGCTCGTCGTTGAATTTCCGTGAGATTTCCGTGCCCTAGCAATCTGCGGCGCACATCTATCCATCCACGCCATCAAGTTTCAGACCTTGTATCAAGATACTACTTTCTTCGATCTTTTTGTCGTACGTGCGATTCCGCGCGACCGAAAAATTGCTTGCAAAAAAAGCCACAGGAATCCTTTCAAACAAATAGAAAAAACAAACAAATCTTTTAGTATACAATAATTTAATATCTAAAAATAGTATTGACTGGTGCATACAAATATATAAATATTGGAATGAAACGTGTTTTATAGCCGTAAGTCCGCCATCTTGGTTTCGGTGTGCATGTGAAATATACTTTCTGGGTTTGGGTTACCTGTGATTTCCCAAACGCGACACGACGATAAATTGGCAAAAAGGTAAAACTAAAGTCGGGCCACCTGCGGGCAGCTCGACTAATAATGATTAATATGTAAGCACCTCGGTTATTCGTGTTTAGGTAAATGTTCATAATATCCCAAAAATAACCTCCATGTTCTTGACAAGAATAATGATTGCATGAGGACATAGATCTTTCGTGTTTATATTCAATACACGTATGTGATCTTTTAGATAATCACTTGCCCAAGCTAGCATTTCACAACACATTAGCTAGCGCGAAAATCTCTTCATACTGCATGACTATCAATATTAAATGTGTAAACGAACTGCCATAAAGCTATCAGTCTAAGTGGCTTTTGTTTTGCTCATTTGTCATAGTTATTCGATCCTTGGCGCCAGAATGACGTCATAGCTGACTGGATAAATTACCGCTGTACACAATGTACTACTTTGCAGCTAGGAAACATGTGGTGATACTATTTGAATTAGTTAAATTGATTAGGATTTCTTAAAAATCTGTAAACTTAGACATTTTGACAACCTGTGATAAAAATTGGTGAAAAAAAGAAAAGAAAGTACTATGAATTAATTTCTTAATTAAAAGAATAAAATTACTTTATTTTTTTTATCCAACTTTTCCTGCTTTTTTGACGAAGGCTTGACGTGCTAAACGTCAGTGAGTAACACTCTTTTTTACGGTGTATAAGTTACCATTTTTACTCCGACGAATGATTAACGTCCTAAACGTCAGTAAGGAACACTCTCATTTATATACGGTGTATAAGTTAACAATTTTACTCCGACGAAGGATTAACGTCCTGAACGTCAGTAAGTAACACTCTTTTATACGGTGTATAAGTTAACATTTATACTCCGACGAAGGATTAACGTCCTAAACGTCAGTAAGTAACACTCTCTTTTATACAGTGTATAAGTTACCATTTTTACTCCGACGAAGGATTAACGTCCTAAACGTCAGTAAAAAACACTCTTTTATACGGTGTATAAGTTATCATTTTAACTCTGATGAAGGATTAACGTCCTAAACGTCAGTAACACTCTTTTATACGGTGTATAAGTTACCATTTTTGATCCTAATTTTAATCATGAATAATTCAAATTGCTATGACGTTTCATTTTATTTCACATAGATTTTTTATAGATTTTTTAAACTGTTTTTTTTTTTTAAACTCGCCAAAGATTAAAGTATCTCTTAAAAGTGCATTAGTATTAAGCACTAAGGTCGCGAACAGAAAAACAACTTTGTATACAAAAGCCAAATTTCTGAATACAATTGCTCAACTATTAACTTTTGTTTCTGTTTCCGACCTTAAAAGTTGTCTTTTGGTGGAGAGTCAATTAAAAAAGGCTTTTGAATCAAACGTAAATGCTGGAGTACAATATAGGAGCTTGTCACCTCTGCTAATTTCAAAGCAATATCGACAATGGATTCTCGTACTTGCTTTGTTCTTGGGAGCTTAACGATGTGTTAAAGGCATTTATTTGATGGTTTTCGAGGGGGCTTTTGAAAATGGGTTTATTGTGTGTGTTGGAACATGCTAATATTCATTTAGATGAGCTAATTGACTGACTCGTATAAAAGCGGCCTTGTTGCCTTAGAAGCACTTCCAAAAAGTAAACGAACATGGCTGTGATTTCTAGTTTCGATTCTAGTTGACTTAAGAGCGTATTAATCAAAGAATCTGCCAATAATCTTCCTTACAACTGGTCGCCAATGTTTGCCAAGCAAATATTCACAATTTCAACAAAGAAAACTCGGTTCGTTAACTTAATTCCGAGACAACAAAAGTTAGTAGCAAGTTTTTCGATTCTAGTTGACTAAAAGCGTATTAATCAAAGAATCTGACAATAATCTGCTTTACAACTGGTCGTCAATGTTTGCTAAGCAATGCTAAGCAAATATTCACAATTTCAGCGAAGAAAAAAACTCGTATTAACTTAATTCCGAGAGAGAGAAAGTTAGCGAGTTTTGTTTGAAGAAAAGCAGAAAATGTCTGAGGAAATACAAGAAAAAGGATGTGGAAAAGCAACCATGTACGTTATCACAGAGAAAGGCCTCGAAGTTGGGCCGTTTGTTTATACGAAAGACACAGATAGCCGAGTTATCTGTGCAAATACAGATGATATTTACTATGCACAAAGAGGGAAAGAACACTCGGTTACAGACAGAGAGTCTTATTCACGAAGAAGACACATTGAAAAACAAAAAGTCAAAGTTGTTAATCTTGGAGCCGATTCACTGCCTTCTGATGGACTAAGCGACGAATTTCTTGCAGGAACAGTTCGAGATATCAAAAAAATAAGATTTGTAGCAGGCAATTTAAGAACCAAGCCAGGCCTCAAGAGCGGTAAACAAAGGCAAAACTCAGCTACGTTAAATAATACTGATAATAATCAAGACGAAGGCTTAGATATAGAAGTCTTGAAACGGCTTCTACAGAGCAAAAAGGAGTTTGACGAATGGGGGAAGAAAGCGTTGACGCCGAGAAGAGAAGCGGAGTTGAGTCTCAGCGGAAAAAGACAAATAGTGTTAAGAAGGTTAAGGATACGAAGACAAAGTGAAATACTACTAGATGAGATCGCTAAACTGCGACGAAAAAGCGAGGCTTTAGTCCATGAAGAAGAAGAAGATGACGACCGAGGGAAAGAAGGCGAAAAGAACAAAAGCATCCGAATATTGAAGAATATTTTCTATCCATATTCAAGAGCTAAACTCGAGTCAATACATCAATCTAGCCTTGTTCATTTACCTTCGTTACAACCAACTAGTATACAACGAGAAGAAAAGACAAATAAACTAGAAAAACCACAACGAACACAGCACAGCTTTCCATCAAAAAGAAACAAACGACAACAACAACAACTAGTTTTCTTAAGCCCACGTGTTCAATACAATCAAAGCAAAGCAAAAAACTCCGCTAAAATAAATATTAATGAACGTAAAGTTAATACTGACAGCAATCCAAAGGTACGCTTTCCAGCGGTTATAGACCAAAGGACAGGAGAAATGCACGCCGTTCCAGGAGTTGTGGCGTTTAATAAGAGTGACTATAATCAATGGTCACGAAGAGAGAATATTATAAGGCGAGAGGTCTTACCCACTAGGTCACCGTCGCTGACTTATGTCAGCTTTTTGCCTTCTGTTTCCACTAAGAACAATTCATGATGTCATGTTATTATCAGTAAAAAGCAATTTTTAGACGTATTTTTCTTCCTTTTTTTCATCCTCTTTTCTTGGTATCATCATCATTTTTAAATGAGTCATCATCATTATCAACGTCATCATCATCATCATCATCATCATTATCATCATTATCATCATAATCATCTCAATCATCATAATCATAATCATCATCTCAATCATCTTAATCATCATCATCTCAATCATCACCATCATCATCATCTCAATCATCTTAATCATCATTATCATAATCATCATCTCAATCATCATCATCTCAATCATCTTAATCATCATTATCATAATCATCATCTCAATCATCATCATCTCAATCATCTTAATCATCATTATCATAATCATCATCTCAATCATCATCATCTCAATCATCTTAATCATCATCATCTCAATCATTACCATCATCATCATCTCAATCATCTTAATCATCATTATCATAATCATCATCTCAATCATCACCATCTCAATCATCTTAATCATCATTATCATAATCATCATCTCAGTCATCATCATCTCAATCATCTTAATCATCATTATCATAATCATCATCTCAATCATCATCATCTCAATCATTATCATCATCATCATCACAATCTCAATCATAATCATCTCAATCATCATCATCTCAATCATCATCATCTCAATCATCATCATCTCAATCATCATCATTAATCATCATCATCATCATCGTCATCATCATCTCAATCATCTCAATCATCATCATCTCAATCATCATCATCTCAATCATCATCATCTCAATCATCATTATCTCAATCATCATCATTAATCATCATCATCATCATCGTCATCATCATCTCAATCATCTCAATCATCATCATCA
This sequence comes from Metridium senile, assembly GCA_949775045.1. NCBI lineage: Eukaryota > Metazoa > Cnidaria > Anthozoa > Actiniaria > Metridiidae > Metridium > Metridium senile. The sequence continues at coordinate 3,913,491 of OX459110.1, forward strand.
ACGTAACATCATCATTAGTATCACCACATTATCACCATAATCGGCATCATCATGATCATCATGCACAATCTATATATATCATCATGTTCATCGCTATTATCATCATCATGATCATCATGCACAATCATCTGTATCGTCATAATCACATCACCAGCAGCAATGTTATCATCATCATTGACATCATCACACATCATCATCATCATCATCTTCATCTCAATTATCATTATCTCAATCATCATCATTAATCATCATCATCATCATCATCATCTCAATCATCTCAATCATCATCATCAACGTAACATCATCATCATTAGTATCACCACATTATCGGCATCATCATGATCATCATGCACAATCTATATATATCATCATGTTCATCGCTATTATCATCATCATCATCATCATGCACAATCATCTGTATCGTCATAATCACATCACCAGCAGCAACGTTATCATCATCATTAACATCATCACACATCATCATTAGATCATCAACATCGGTATCACAATCATCATGATCATATTTCATACACAATCATCTGTATCATCATAATAACATTCAACAGTATCATCATCATCACCAACATCGGCCAGTCATTATCATCATCATCATCATCATCATCATCATCATCTGCTTTTCATTTCTGACATTTCCTTACGAAACGAAATAGTGAATGGGATATCAATTAATGATACGAACATTATATATCATTTAAAAAGTAGAAAAATAGGAATGATTTATCTTTAAAAAAATACAAGCAGAAAGGAATAATACGAACACCTTGCAAAATGTTATAAAACAAAAACAAAATATTAAGTTCTATTGTTGTGACCTTCTTCTTCTTGAATTCATATCATCCATAGTGCATTTAGGGCTTGGTCTGCAACATGCAACAAAACCCTTACCAACCTTTTTGAAAATAGCTGTACATCGATATTCACTTTCGTCAACTTGTTTAAAAAAGCTGTATTCGGTTTAAAAAAAACGAGGAACGGCGAACTGGTGTATCTTCATAAAATTAATTAAATACAGTTACTATTGTGATTACTATACATACAATAAATAAACAGTACAAGTAATCAAAAACGAAAGACTTTTAATCCAATATCCAAACAAACTACTCGAAAATTCTCATTTGATAATTAAGACGTGCGAATATGTCAACAATCGATTAGCCTTGGGCAGTACATAAGACCTCTATGTTATCTTAGGGATTAAAGAAGTGGAGTGTACAATACAATCAATTTTAACAACGTAATGCAATAGTGATCCATTAAGCCACATGCCTAGTGAATAGCTATAGGAGACGACTATTCAGCGACAAACAAAAACTATTTCTTAATTGATGTAATAGTTTCTTGCATCCGTGTGCTTGAAGTAACCTTCCGCCGCATTTCAACATTTGAAATAGCGACTATTCGGCAACAAGCAAAAGCTATTGGACAATTGATTTATTAGTTGAATCTTTGTGTAGAAAGCAACAGTTTATCACTTGGTATAACTCTCTACGACTACTCGACAACAAACACACGGTATTTGATAATTGGTTTATTGGTTTTTAGCTTTCGTGTAAAGCAAGCAAAGTTCGCCATTTGACTACTCTGGCCCGGTTTAAAAAAACTCTCTTCCTTCAAAATTGGTTATACAAAAAGACTTCAAGCTTCAAAGTTAAAGCAACTTAGAAAATCATTGTTTACGTCGACGAGAAAATCTGCTATAAATTAATTGTCCAGTGTCCATCGTGACTGAAACATGATTTAATATACAACATAGATGTGATCAAATCAACTCTCTCTATCACGGAAGTTGGCTTTGCAAAGAAACTGTCCCATAAGGTACTTTGAAAAGCATAATCTGGATCCACAAAGTCTATTGTGTTAGGATTTCTTTTTCATTGGAACCACGATTTAGAATTCAGCTTATTTCAGTAGTTGAAAAGGTTTCTGGAACTCTGAGCAGCAATGTGACTTCTGCAAACAAACTCTCATTATTTGACCCATAAAGTACACTGAGTAAATTGTGTGGATCAACTCAATAGCGCATCACTCAATTTGATCTTGAAATATAGTGGAATATGGTGGATCTGCATTTGTAGTCAAAAAGTCTACTTGGAATATTACGTGGTTCAGAATTCACTAAAAGGCTGACTCGGGGAATCATTAGTTGGAGCAATCGGAATGTCCTGAATAGCAGTGTGCAGAAACTATTATTAAAGATAACTGTGTCTAGCAAATCAGTGAATATTTACTAGTTTGTGGAGTTCGTACGAAAGCGAGTTTCAGTATTAATACAGGCTTTTGTTGCCCAAACTGATTGAAGTACTTGAAACCAAAGTTAATAGGAGAACGTTGGAACGTTGTATTAGGAAAACGACTGTAGATGTCAAAATAATACTTGAAACCGGCGTCGGTTGAATAGAGTTTTGCTCCAGAGTAAACCAGTTGAAGGACAACAAGTGGCTTTCACGGCTTTGTTTTAGAACACTACAGGAGCGCAATATTTTAAATGGTAATTCAAAAACACGCTAGCCACCTGCGTACCCGTCTTTCGAACTGTTCATGCAAGATTCAATCACACTAGAACTAACTCAGTGAAAATACCAAATTTACTTCTAAATATTTTTCAAGGATGATTAATTAAGATGTGCTGAAACAAAGTGAGTTTTATGGAAACTAAGTTGGAACTGATTCGCTTTGGTTAAGCAAGCAAGTAAGCAATCCATTCGAAACTAAGGGGTTGTTATTGGTAGCAGCGATATCTCACATTTTGGTGTTGGAAATCTTTACACCTTCTGCACAAAAGGATTCGTTCAAGAAAAGAGCATTTTATGACTTCTTTATTTTCGCTTCAAGTTTAAACGAAAGACTGAAGGATTTTATTGTAAGCAAGCAACTGAAACTAAAAACACGCCACTAAAAACTTGGAAATAATTCACCTTCCGTTTGCATAAAAATAATTCTACACTAAAGTGTATTTCATAATTTCTTCATTTTCATTTCAAGCCTAAATCCCTCGGAGCTGAAAGTGTTTATAGCTGTCATAAAACTAGTGAAGGATTCCGACAATTTGTTTAAAGCTCAATAGTATTATTAGAGCTGCTGATGGTGAATAAGCAATCCGGTTGTCAAGCAACAAGAAGCGTGAAATGAAATGCAAAAGTCAAACAATGGTCTCATGCAACTCTTCTCAAATACTTGCGAATTGAAACTCGCTTGTTTATTGGTTTGAATTATCTCGATTGTACGGGACAGTTTTTATTGTAAATTGATTGACAACTTTATTTGGAGTTCGCGAAGGAAGCGAAGGAAGGCCATCGTTTTGAACGGTTTGGACACGTCACTTTCAAACATCTAAATATACTTTAGATTATTCGGACGCAAACGAATTTGATTGATTCGCTTTTATCAATATTTTTATAAGTTTCTTTGTGGATATAGCAGAACATCATTAATCTGATAAAGCGTTCTTGTGAATGTGTTGATTCTCTATTATCGATCAATATCAAGTTTCGTTGTGGATATAGCAGAAACATCATTGAGCTTTTTGGTGATTGTATTGAAGCAGTTGCCGACGACAATTAATGATTTTATTGGATGTATTCTGTAAGTGAATAATGGAAATGTATCTACCAAAGACTATTAATCTGCAAAAAGATCAGACAAACAACAAAGATTACGGTATCGAGCACATCAACAAACTACTAGAAGAAGAACTAGCTCAACTTAAATCACTAAAAGCCCAAAAACCACGAGAAACTTTACCAGTTTTGAAACCCAAGAATGAGAATTCTGCCGAGGTCGAAGGGATAGTTGATTACAAGAAGAGAGTAGAGGAGACCAAATCTGGAGACTCTCATACAAGAGATAGACTCTCTGACCATAAAGCCTTCATAGGCCCTTTCTCAGAAGCCTATCGTGATTATTCAAAAGATAGGAGAGTTACTGGCAAAGGCGAGGTCCCGTTCTTTAAAGTTAACTCGGACCGGACCTCATTATCATATCGGTTACCAAAACTCACTGACTTGCAGGCCCCGAAAACTACGAACTACGTAAATTATCAGATTCAAACGCCAGCCACTCAGAACAGTCGGAGAACCGAACGGAGTAAACGACTCTCAGGGAAACTGGTTCGATCGCAGGCAAAGTTGAGAATTGATTCAGTTCCGAGCGATTCCGAACAGGATGATATCACTGATAGTCTAAAAGTACAATACTGTACAATAACCGCAAGGGATTCATTTGAACAACAAAAAGACGAAAAATTTATCAAAAGGGAAATTAATGACCATAAACCTGAGAAAAAGACTTTTCACTTGGCCTGCACACGTGATCCATCCAAGTATCAACCAATCAGAAACGAGGACAGAGAGTGCTCCTTCTGCGCAAGCTCATTGTACATTCATCGACGTTGTTCTCAATCCCACACGTTAAAGAGCCGACGCTCAACCAGATTAATTACAACTGCAGAAAAACCCTTTCTTCCGCAGATAAAACAAGAAATTCCAGTGAAAAAGGAGATTGCGCCTAAAGAGTGCGAAAAATGCCGTAAAAGGTTCGAACAAGCGGAACAAAACAAAACATCCTTAGCTTTAATAAGCTCGCAACGCAAACGCGAACGGACTTCAAACAGTATTCAAAGGAAGGCAAAATCCAGGCCTTCTACCAAGGAAACAACACAAGAGAGCACAGAAACAGAACAGAAAGCGGTCGATAAGCTGCCTGTCTTTGAGTGTACTGCATACATGCACGTAGACGGCTCGTTATCACTGTTACCCGGTGCGTTTATACTGCACGATAATGACTACAATGTATGGTCGAGAAAGACTGGTTCTAAGACCAGTACACGGCAAAAGTTAGTTACGGATTCGAGTTTTCCACGGCTTGTCCAATAATACGAATAGTAACATAGGCCTATAGTTTAACACAGTTGCAGTCTAAAGCCTGGTTCACACTGCGTCATAATCATAATCATAATCATAAGCAAAACAAAAGAAATTAGAAAAAAAAAACACTTTTTGTTTTCTAATGGTAATAAATCTTTTGTTTTCTTGCTTATATGATTATGATTATGACGCTCGTGTGAACCAAGGGAGCACGGCAGACTGTTGTTTGTGGTTAGGATATATTCAATCTTTGGATAGTTTTAAATTACATAAACGGCTTATATTTTCGTCAATCGACTGAGCAGTAAAAATGCGGGCGCAAATATCATTGCCGAGCGAGTCCCGCAGGGACGAGCAATGTACGAGTGTCGCCCGACAGTCTGCCGTGCTCCCTGTGGACAAGGCTTTAGACCCAGTTCAAACGTCGCATCTCACATGACTGAATCTATTGCAAATACGAAAAAAACTATTTTTTTAATTCGTTTGCATTAGGTTCGGGGAGGCCAAAGTCTTATATAAACTGATTCGAAATATATATAAAGAAAAATAGAAATAAGTTTTTGTCCCACTAGTATTTGTTTCATGATTTTAAGTCGTGTGAAAAATTTATTCATTATTGTGTTTACAAACTTCTCATAAATAAAATAAACTTACTAACCATGTATAAATCGTTCGAAAAAATTTGCACATTGTATTTTCGTATTATTTGGACACATTTCACATGGAAAGCGCGTATATATAATTTTATATCATCATTATGTGAAATATGTTCAAATGCGCTTTACAATGTATATTAATGATAATGATATGGAATTTATATAGCGCATTTTCCATGTGAAATATGTTCAAATTCGCTTTACAATGTACATTAATGATAATGATATGGAATTTATATAGCGCACTTTCCATGTGATATATGTTCAAATGCGCTTTACAATTTATATTATTAATAATGATATGGAATTTATATAGCGCACTTTCCATGTGAAATATGTTCAAATGCGCTTTACAATGTATATTAATGATAATGATATGGAATTTATATAGCGCACTTTCCATGTGAAATATGTCCAAATGCGCTTTACAATGTATATTAATGATAATGATATGGAATTTATATAGCGCACTTTCCATGTGCAATATGTTCAAATGCGCTTTACAATTTATATTAATAATAATGATATGGAATTTATATAGAGTACTTTCCATGTGAAATATGTTCAAATGCGCTTTACAATGTATATTAATAATAATGATATGGAATTTATATAGAGTACTTTCCATGTGAAATATGTTCAAATGCGCTTTACAATGTATATTAATAATAATGATATGGAATTTATATAGAGTACTTTCCATGTGAAATATGTTCAAATGCGCTTTACAATGTATATTAATAATAATGATATGGAATTTATATAGAGTACTTTCCATGTGAAATATGTTCAAATGCGCTTTACAATGTATATTAATAATAATGATATGGAATTTATATAGAGTACTTTCCATGTGAAATATGTTCAAATGCGCTTTACAATGTATATTAATAATAATGATATGGAATTTATATAGAGTACTTTCCATGTGAAATATATTCAAATGCGCTTTACAATGTATATTAATGATAATGATATGGAATTTATATAGAGTACTTTCCATGTGAAATATGTTCAAATGCGCTTTACAATGTATGACATAATTTTTCATGTGAAATATTCTCATAGATGTTTTTTTGTTTTTGACCGATTTTTGGACTGTTTCCGATCACGAAGAGTTAATAGATATGTGTTAGTATGAGCCAGTTTCAAAAATTAATTAAAACCTATTTTCTAACAAATTTTAATTAATATGGCGCTATAGCTGATGCTTAAGTGTACAGCCGTATTTTTGCCGCCGGCTTTTACTGTTCTGACGCATACATCTTATCTCCTTCTACAAACGGTTGATAAGCTTGTGTTAAAATAGCTACATTTAGACACTACATTTGAGTATTTTTAGCACTTTTTCCTGTCTAAAAAATGTTTTTTAACCTCTCAATGTATTTAGCCAGACACAAGTGCCATACTTATTGGGGACACTCACACTCACTTGCTTTACGTTAAATATTTTGGCACACAACTCTGCTCACAATCTTCTATCCAGAACAAGTGTCCTACTAATCTGGCAGACTCACACTCACTATCTCTACGTTGAATATTTTAGCATACAACTCTCGTAGTGCTCACAATCTTCAAGACAGACACAAGTGTCCTACTAATTTGGCAGATTCACACTCACTATCTCTACGTTAAATATTTTGGCACACAACTCTGCTCACAATCTTCTAGCCAGACACAAGTGTCCTACTAATTTGGGGAGACTCACACTCACTACCTCTACGTTAAATATTTTGGCACACAACTTTGCTCACAACGCTGTTGATGCTGATGAGGTTAAAATAGCAAATCTGCATGAATTCTGTTTCAGTTTGTTTGTTTATTTTTCTGTAGTAATTCGTTCTTGTGCATTATTGCAGCTGTCAAGGTTTTTGTCAAATGTTCAACTTTCGTCGGTTTACATAAACCATTCTAGCTCAGTCGACCATCAGATTTTATTTATGCATATGGAAGCTATTTCCACAATTCATATCGGTCTCAGCTCAGATCAACTATTTCCAGTTGATCAAGATTACTATTAAAATATATATACATGTAATTGCAAGTACGTTGTCCTGACTTTTGTAATTTAGTGGGAAAGGAATTAATTAAAATACAAAAGAAGAGCACTCAAGCTGAACTCTTTCTTTTGTTATTCCTTTTTACTAACTTACCATTTATCTTTTTTCATGTGATATGCAAATGGGTTATAGTATTTTGTCAGCTATGTCCACAATTCACTAAATAAGGTTCCTGTTTTTTATTGATTTTCTCTCTATTACCAAAATATACTTTAAATGATTATCTAAAGCCTGTTCGTTTATAATAACTTCAATATTTTGTTTAGATCTTACAGTGATAAACTTTATTTAACAAATAACTCATTGCACCTTTAAATAATACACCTTTTTCAAAAAGGTTGCATGTGCAAGCCGTAGACTATTCCAAGACAGAAAGGAGTTATAGGCATACACCCATTTCAAAACGGTTGTCCAAGATGATAGGTTATTCCAAGACAGAAAGGAGTTATAGGCATACACCCATTTCAAAACGGTTGTCCAAGATGATAGGTTATTCCAAGACAGAAAGGAGTTATAGGCATACACCTATTTCAAAAAGGTTGTCCAAGGCGATATGTCATTCCAAGACAGAAAGGAGTTATAGGCATACATCTATTTCAAAAAGGTTGTCCAAGCCGATATGTCATTTCAAGACGCAAAGGAATTATAGGCATACATCTATTTCAGAAAGGTTGTCCAAGCCGATATGTCATTTCAAGACGGAAAGGAATGATAGGCATACACCTATTTCGAAAAGGTTGTCCAAGCCGATATGTAATTTCAAGACGGAAAGGAATTGTAGGCATACACCTATTTTTAAAAGTTTGTCCAAGACGATAGATCCTTTCAAGTTTGAGAGGAATTATAAGTATACACCTATTTCAAACCGGTTGCCCAAGGCGATAAGTCATTCCAAGACGGAAAGGAATTCTAGGCATACACCTATATCAAAAAGCTTGTCTAAGACGGTAGGTCATTCAAAGACAGAAAGGAATTATAGGCATACACCTATTTCAAGAAAGGTTGTCCAAGGCGATATCTCATTTCAGGACGGAAAGGAATTATAAGTATACTCCTATTTCAAAAAGGTTTTCCAAGCCGATATGTCATTGCAAGACGTACCGAAAGAAATTGTAGGCATTGTACACTTAGCTCAAAAAGGTTGTCTAAGACGGTAGGCTATTCCAAAACAGAAAGGAGTTATAGACAGCAGTCCGATAAGTCCTCCACATCTATAATAAGAAATTGTAAATAGTCACTGAAAAGCCCTCTATCATCACCTGTATATAGGTACACACCTATTTCCAAAAGGCTGTCCAGTTTTGGGAGACATAATTATAGGCATAGACCATAACTTCGAAGATAATGTAGCCGGCCCAAGGACATCGTCAATATGGCTCCGAAATATAGCTCCTCTGATTGCTTCTTATTTGCGGTTTTGACAAGCATCAATAATCCATTAGCAGCTTGAAGCAAATGTAATAAAAAAATCTAACAAATTTAAAAAAATGAAATTACGCGAAAAGTAATTAAAAAAAAGAAAATAGCCGTTATTAAACTAGATTTAATCAAGTAGCTCATATCGTATATTAAAGGATATGGAACTCTAATAAAAATGATGTTTATATACGAAAGATTGATTTGCTATCGTATAGGTATGAAGTAACTTTTTAATTAAATCTCCCAATGATAAACACGATGTTTTCATTAACTTAAACTAACTGTGGACTGCGTCGGTGTTTCTATTAAGGACACGATTGCATGGAGTATAGATGTACAATAACTAGCGTTTAAACAAGAGTGGACTGCGTTGGTGATTCTAAAGCAACAATTGGAGTAAAAAGGTACGATAGCTAGCGGTTAAACTAGTGCGGACTGCGTCGGTGTTTCTAAGGAAACAATTGGAGTAAAAAGGTACGATAACTAGCGGTTAAACTAGTGCGGACTGCGTCGGTGTTTCTAAGGAAACAATTGGAGTAAAAAGGTACGATAACTAGAGGTTAAACTAGTGTGGACTGCGTCGGTGTTTCTAAGGAAACAATTGGAGTAAAAAGGTACGATAACTAGAGGTTAAACTAGTGTGGGCTGCGTCGGTGTTTCTAAGGAAACAGTTGGAGTAAAAAATGTACGATAACTAGCGGTTAAACTAGTGTGGACTGCGTCGATGTTTCTAAAGAAACCACAGAGAGCCCACTCTCAGTATTAAGATTGTAGAGAAATCGGATAAATATTTGATCTGATCTATTGCTCTGAATTTTAAGCTAAGTGAAAACAAATGAAAACTACTTAACTCTCTTTATTAGACGTTTGCCCGCACGTGCATATATGCCGGGGACATACTAGTTGCTATGTGTCACATTTGAAATATTTGCATGCTGGTGCTGTGATCATGCAATCGTCATTCCTACCCCACCATTGTGAGTAGTGATAACAAATGAGACGGGTGTGGTCCCCCAAGGGATTGTCTACTTCTTGGGGTCAGAGATGGTTCCATGCGCTTTGCTTTACTTTCCACCCTTGTCTATATATAAGCCTTTAGGTATTCAACTGAACCTCATGCCATCCAGAAAATGTCGAAGAACTTTTCATATAGGGACATTAAATGATCATCCATAACATGCATTATAATTGTGTTTTAAACGAATTTTATTGAAGGCAAAACTATCTAATTAATATTCAATCTTGTCACACAAACGTGAAGTAAACCGATCATTAATGAGTCTCTGAGAGTGGGCTCCCTGTGAAGCTAGCGGTTAAACTAGTATGGACTGCGTCACTGCTTTTTAAACTTCAATGTAAAAAAGATTGATAAACGTTTTTGCTTGTGTTAAAATAACTAACTCTTCCCGAAAAAGGATTAAAAACAAATATTGGCACTGCTCTCGAAAGATATCTCGTTGTATTAATATACGCTATTTCAATCAAGAAAGTATTAGTGCTAGATCTTTTGACACAAGAGGAAGCATTTGAGCTAAATAACTTACGGAACATTATTTAAAGTGTCTATGAAACGTCAAGTGTTTGACGTTCGTCAGTTGTATATCCCTCTCAATAACTGCTCTTAATAAGAGATAAGAAAGCAGGAAGTTTAAAAGCTAACAAGAAGGCCATACAATCAACCATAACTGACTGAAAAGGGCAACATTTTTGGGCTGGAAAAAGGTAAAAACGAAACGATTGCTGCGGTAATAACAATAATAATAATAATAATAATAATAATAATAATAATAATAATAATAATAATAATAATAATAATAATAATAATAATAATAATAATAATAATAATAATAATAATAATAATAATAATAATAATAGTAATAGTAATTCTTTTTTTTGACGGTTTTTTTTTTTTTTAATTCGATCTCTAAATTTGGTGACGAAGGGTGTTTTACCCTGATAATAATCTTTTAATAGATATTGCTTATTTTTTTCTTTGTCCACACACAACCACCACTTCATGCTAGTATTCTATGCATTCAATTTTCGGCTCGTATGTTGATTTTTGCGGAGAGAGGAAAACTGGAGAACCCAGAGAAAAACTCTCGTGACAAGGGAGAGAACAACAGTTCAAACGTGGCATCCGCAGGGCTCGAATCCCACTTAGTCTCTGAGAGAGCGGATTTCGTTTCGTGCAGAACTTACCGAATCAAATTTAGAATTTCACACAAATAACAAAATCCCAATTAGTCCGTGAGAGCGCGGTTTTTTCGTATTGAAATTACAGTATCAAATTTAAAATTCATAGAAAGGAGAAAATTGCTGTTGCTCTCTAAGACATTGGATTTTTTGGGATTCCCCTCACACCACATTTAGAATTACACACAGAAGAAAATTCTAATAACTAAGGTAACATTTCATATTTCTGGCCACACGATTTTCTGAGTTATTTAAAATAGTTCTTCTTTTAATAATTTTAATTGAAATTGAAATATCTAAAAGGTTGCTAATTCAAATAATTGTATTATCTAGATTGATGAGAATAACTAATATAAAATAGAAGTCTATATGCTAAAAAATTAAACAAGTTCAAAAATGATTAATTCCTACCTACTTGTGATATTTTTCTTTTATATAAGTCGCCTTTGGTCTGAATATATAAAGTCTTTATAGACTTTCGTTAACAACAAAATTGATTGAATTTCCATTAGCATTTGTTGATCATGATTTGAAAGCTGAATATGCTTCAGGCTTTATTTTTATTTATTATCGACAACGTTAATTAAATTATATATATACATTTAATGGTGGAATTACTTCGTTTTCATGCAAAGCTGAAAAATTTTGGGCTTTTTCAACGACAACGTTAATTAAATTATCTATATACATCTACATTAGGATGGTACAATTTCTTGGTTTCAAAGCAAAATAGGCTTTAGGCTTTTCAACGACAACGTTAATTGAATTAGCTATATACATGAACATTAGGATGTTACAATTTCTTGGTTTTAAAACTGAAGAAGCCGTTTTTGGTCTTGAGGAATAGGTTTGTAGGCTTTTTCAACGACAACTTTAATTAAATGGGCTATATACATGTACATGTACATTAGGATGGAGTATTTTCTTGGTTTTCATACTGAAGAAGTCGCTTTTGGTCTGAAGGAATAGGCTCCAGGCTTTTTCGATGACAACGTAAATTGCAACAAACAAACATACGTTAAGGCCTCAATAAGTAAGAAGTACAATAAAATACAATCAAAGAATTAAACATTAAATAATCTTGAAGTTTCGATTCAAACTAGTGCCAAACATCCTACGTAAATAGGATCGGAAGTATCCACAAATAGCGAACGGACATGAAGATAAATCTGTTGATTTACACTGTTTGGATGTCCATCGTGAATTAACGAATGAATAATTAATTGAATAAATCAATGGATGAATAAATAATTGAATGAATGAATGAACGAACGAACGAATGGATGAATGAGAATAAGGATAATATAATGAACGAATGGATAAAAAAATGATAAGTTAGCGTGTGAGTGAGTCAGTAAGTGAATGAATGAACGAAGGAATGAATGAATGGATAATTGAATAAATGGATAAATGAACGAACAAATTTATCAATGAATAAATGGATAATTTAATGAACGAATGGATAAATAAATGAATAATTTAGAGTGTGAGTGAGTGCATAAGTGAGTAAATAAATTGACGAAGGAATGAATGGTAAATTGAATGAATGAACGAGCGAATGGATGAATGAATGAATGGGAAATTGAATGAATGAACGAGCGAATGGATGAATGAATGAATGGGAAATTGAATGAATGAACGAGCGAATGGATGAATGAATGAATGGGAAATTGAATGAATGAACGAGCGAATGGATGAATGAATGAATGGGAAATTGAATGAATGAACGAGCGAATGGATGAATGAATGAATGGTTAATTGAATGAATGAACGAGCGAATGGATGAATGAATGAATGGTAAATTGAATGAATGAACGAGCGAATGGATGAATGAATGAATGGTTAATTGAATGAATGAACGAGCGAATGGATGAAGGAATGAATGGTAAATTGAATGAATGAACGAGCGAATGGATGAATGAATGAATGGAAAATTGAATGAATGAATGGATTTGATAGATGAATGAATGAATAAATGAGTGAGCGAGTAAATGAATGGAAGGATAAGGATGAAAAATTAATGAATAGAAGAACGACTAAATGATTGAATAAATAAGTTAATGACTATAATATTATTTATAAATCAAAAACTATTGGCCATAGTTCCTTGGATGAAAAGCCGATTATTGCTAATCCTAAGCCATGTCTAGTTCTTAATTTACCCTGTATAGTCAATCCTAGTTTAATTATATTAAAACTTTGCACTACCGGTGTCAAACAAAGTAGGTATTATATGCTCGATTTATTACTGTTTGGCAACTGAATGTGTTTTTTTACCTTTCGTATGGATTTGGATCTGCTTTTTACACTATTTATGAATTGCTGTATTTTAATATATTTTTTGTATACTTCAAAATCGTTTAATTTATCATTTTTATTTGTATTGACAATTTAAAATATTTTTAAATTTCATATGGACTTTTAAAAGGTCTTTTTATCACTATTTATGCATTGATGGCGTTGATGGTTCTCGAGGAATAAACGCTATTTAAATTATAATTTAAAAAATTGTATATTTCTTTAATTAACACAAATAAATATTTTATATACATTCTTTCATAAAATCTTTTATATTTTATATGTTTGTATTTAATTGTTCAACCATTGGAACCTGATGAAATTCTCAAAAATAAATATTCATATTTTTTTATCATGTATAACTTTGCGGTCCAAATCTTCGACATTCGCGAGATGTATATTTCTTTAATTAACACAAATAAATATTTCATATTCTTTCATAAAATATTTTATATTTCATGTGTTTGTTTTTAATTGTTGAACCATTGAAACCTAGTGAAATTCTCAAAAATAAATAATCATATTTTCTTGATGTATAACTTTGCGATCCAAATCTTCGACATTCGCGAGACAAACGAATAAAGTTTATTTTGACACCATCGACAATTTAATTGTATGTTGGAAATGTAGAAACTACTTTTGGTTTTGACATTTTTCATATTAGAACAACCTAAAACTTGATAACAATAACTGACAAGTGACAACATGTCACTTTAAAACACGTCTAACTATTGACAAATATCCCTCATATCTGTATATTCATGGCTACTAACCATGGCCTCTAGGACAGCTTACCGGCACTTCGCTTTTTGTGATGACTTCCCGGATAAAATTAGGCCATGATGAAACTTGGATTAAATAATCAGTTTGTTTGTTTGGCTCTTTAAATGTTTGTATGCAGTTTATTTGTTTGTTTGGCTCTTTAAATGTTTGTATGCATGTTTGTTTGTTTGTTTGTTTGTTTGTTTGTTTGTTTGTTTGTTTGTTTGTTTGTTTGTTTGTTTGTTTGTTTGTTTGTTTGTTTGTTTGTTTGTTTGTTTGTTTGTTTGTTTGTTTGTTTGTTTGTTTGTTTGTTTGTTTGTTTGTTTGTTTGTTTGTTTGTTTGTTTGTTTGTTTGTTTGTTTGTTTGTTTGTTTGTTTGTTTGTTTTTGTTTGTTTGTTTGTTTTTTGTTTGTTTGTTTGTTTGTTTGTTTGTTTGTTATTTTGTTTATTTAGTCTATAAAGGCCCGTGCAAACGCACGCAACATTGTTGGACCAACATGGTTGCTCCAACATGTTGGGCCCGTTTAAACACCCTGTTGGATGATGTTTAATTTGATGAAACTCATCCAACATTTCTTTTGTTCTCGTGTTCAACAAACCGTATCGCAACAATGTTGCGAGCGTTTGCTCGGGCCTTAATAGTCCTTTTCACAGTTCCGTTTAGTGGCCACGAATGATAGTTCCAAGACGAGGTTCCAGTTGCTGCGCATGATGAATTACAGTTTTGCTACGGGCAGCAACTGGAACCTCGACTTGGAACTATTGTTCGTGGTCACTGAACGGAACTGTGACTATTAACTGTATTTTTGCTAAACTACTGTACATAGAGAAATATGGTCACATGACTCGTAATAATAAGGGCAAGTCGCCTATTATTATTAAATTACAGGTTTTATATTTATTGATTCTTATAAGCTTTAATTATCATTACAGAATTCAAAGATGTCGTACCAGGTCCCGCCTCGCTCAACCACGTGGACCATCCTCGAATCCGTAACTTTGGTAACCCTTGACGTCATCATATTCTTCGGCAACCTCATCATATGTTACGTCATCTATAAACGAAAACCGCTGCACACAATGACTAACATGCTGGTTGTTTCCCTAGCAACGAATGACTTAGTAACCGCGTGTATTACACTGCCAATGGCTGCCACGACTGCTATTAGTGGAAAATGGGTGTTCGGTAGTGTTGGTTGTGAGATCTTCGGATTCTTCAGTAAATATTTAGTGCATGTTTCTTTGTATATAATCACCTTGATTGCCGTGAATCGTTACATCAGGATCGTTCGTGCCAAACATTATCGTTGTATGTTCACTACTAAGAAAACATTGGGACTATTGGGGGTTATTTGGGGCGTTCCTGTGGTAATCCGCATAGCACCATTGATCTCGGGCTCAGCGAGGTTCGTCTTCGTCCCACATTCAGCAGCGTGTAGACTATCGTTCTATAATCGTAAATCACAGACTCCGTATACTATCTTTGCTACTGTGTTATTCATCGCTTTACCTATGTGCTGTATCGTGCTGTGTTATGCCTCGGTGTCACGATTTGTCCGTAAACACAGACAAAGGATCTTCAGTTCGCTGAGCATTCGCAGCCAACCAGGAGGAGACCTCAGGGTGGGAGTAGACGAAGTTAAAGTAACATACACGTTGTTTGCTGTCGTCTTTACATTCGTGATCTGCTGGCTGCCTGTATCCGTCGCGTTACTGTTTATTACGGCAGCGAAAGTCAGTATCCCTACAGTAGCTGTGCGTGTGCTTAGTGCATTGGTCGCCCTCAGCAGTGCAAGCACGCCGTTCGTCTATGGTTTCTTCAACAGAAAGTTTCGTTTCGAGTTCAAGAAAGCTTTCCCGTGTCTTTTTCGTCGAAGGCGTAACGACCACGTGGGAGGCCTGGAAATGAGCGGACGTGACGCTTCAAGAACACCACGTGATGATGTGCGTCATAAGACATCCGTGCCTGAAGTTGAGGCTTAGAACATGTTGGAAATAGTCCCCTTCATAGATCCCTGCGCCATCTTGAAAGGTAGCGGCCATGCCTTTGCATCGAAGCGAGACGAACGTTGAGCTTGCAATGATATAGAGACCTTTCAACACCTTGCGGGACAATTCAAGCTCAACGTTGGTCTAGCTTCGATGCAAAGGCCTGGCTACCATTCAAGATGGCACAAGAAACTGCGAAGGGGACTATTGAAGTTGTTATGATTAATCTCAGTTCAAGTGTACAAATCCCATGGCCAACTATTCCGGCCACTGAGCCCGCAATGAGGCAGCGGATACCATGTGTAAAATAGAAAATAAACACCGATTCGGGAATCCAAGATAGAATCAAAATCGATCGTACAAAATTAAGTTAAATACGTTTCTTTTAGTCAATTAGTAGTAGTAAATGGCCGATTCGAGGACAAAATGACTTTTTCCACCTTACGCATACCAAACACCATACGTAAGCACCTCTAAACATCACAAACATGCCATTCTATCGAAGGTACTTTTTTCAAAAAAGGGGGCGGCAAAAATGGGAGGAGCCTATTTCATGAAAAAATTATTAAAGAAATTTCTGGGAATTACCTGTCAATCAAATTCTGGGAATACCACGTCATCAAATTATGGTATTATTGCGTGACCAAATATTGCGTGACAACAAAGGTCAAGGTCAAAGGTCAAAAGGTCAAACAAATCACATGATCAACATTCCTGACATTCCTGAGATGGGCGTGGTCATTATTGAAATTATTCTGATATTTTACTCTTAGGAATTACCTGTCAATCAAATTCTTGGAATCTCAGGAATGTCAGGAATTCTAATTATGATTTTATTTTTTGTAACTATAATGTGGTTATTAATGAAGGTGCGTTTATTCTGTGGTATCATGCAAAATGCGTTTATTCTTTAAAATTTAAATTTAAATAATATATATAAGAAAATGTCTTCAAACCTATATAAAGAGAAAATACATAATAATAGTATAACTGAAAAAATGTCTTCAAACCGATATAAAGAGGAAATAATTAGTAATAGTATAACTGAAAAAATGTCTAATAATATAATGGATCAACCGATACCAGAAATTAATGTACCGATTTTAAAACCTGTGAAAGCAACAAAAACGGTACATACAACGCAAAATACAGCTGCTGCAGTTCAGCATCAATTAAATAAATTTGCAGATTGGATTATGTCATATATTCCACCACCGATCAAAAAGACTATCAATGATCATGTCGAGGCTTTGAAGAATAAGATAAACGATATTTACAATAACCTTAGAACAAATGTTGCGGGTAATAAAACAAAACCTAACAAAGCAAACACTAACATCCCAATGAAGGAGTCTGCGTTGAAAGGATTTGTTACATCATATAGAATAAAAGGGACTGATAAGACAGATCCAAAATCATTTCTAACGAATAATAAACAGAATGTCATAGACATGTTAAAACAACAAGAAAAACCAATCAAAATGAAACTTTTATTAGAGATTGAATTTTACAAGATGAATAAGAAAGAGAAAGTAAAATCATACGGGTTTTTTCATAGTAAAATAGAAATTATCACAGAAGCAACTAATATAGAAGAGGTTTACAATAGACTAACCGATAATATTTTAGAAAAGGTAGACAACTATCAAAATAAAGGTTCAGGATGGATATTCGAAAAAATAGTAAATTTTGATATTCATGTTGATAAATATAATCCTATAACAGCAAAATCATATATTCCTCTACCAGAAAAACTAAAACGAAAAGAAGCTATTGTTAACATCAAAAATGATGATAATTTATGCTTCAAATGGGCTGTCACATCAGGAGTATTTCCTATTAAAGTACATCCTGAGAGATTATCCAAAAAATTAAAAGCAAATGCAGAAAATCTAAACTGGGATGGACTTGAGTTTCCAGTGCAGGTTGATAAGATTGGAATCTTTGAAAATAATAATCCTAAATACGCGATTAACGTGTACTCTTATGATAAGGATGTAACACCAATTAGAATTAGCGAAAACAATAATCGTGAACAAACGATTAACATTCTTCTGATATCAGATGATAAAACAAACCATTACTGCTTGATCAAAAGTATGTCTAGATTAATTAATTCACAAACCAGCAAAAACGGGCATGTTAGATTCTATTGTGAGCGCTGCTTGTTATCATTTAAAACACAACAATCATTAGACAATCATTCAGATTATTGTAATAATCATGAGGCTGTTAAAATAAGATTACCAAATAAAGGTGCAACACTAAACTTCAAAAATTACAACAATAGTATGCGTGTACCATTTATAATATACGCAGATTTTGAATCACTAACAGAACCTATATCATCATGTCAACCAGAGGATAATCAATCTTTCACACAAAAATATCAGAAACATACACCAAGCGAATATTGTTATATGATAAAATCCTATGATGATAATCTGTTTCAACCAGAGATTCACACATATACTAAGAAATCACCTGATGTGGATATTTCACAAAGATTTGTTGAAGCAATAGAAAAATCAGTAAGAAACCTGTATCAAAAGTTTAAATATAACAAAAAGGTTGTGATGACAAACATTGATAATGAAAATTATAAAAATGCAACACACTGTCATATATGTGAGAAAGAATTAAACAAGGATAAGGTTCTAGACCATGATCATCTTTCAGGTAAATATCGAGGTGCAGCACACAATGATTGTAATCTAAATTATAAAATTCCTAATCATATTCCAGTTGTATTTCATAATCTAGCTGGATATGATGCTCATCTGTTTATAAAAAACCTAGGAGTGACAGAGGGTAATGTTGAGTGTATTCCTAATAATGAGGAGAAATACATTTCATTCAAAAAAGAGATAGTTGTAGATACATTTACCAATAAGGATGGAAAAAATTGTAATGTAAAACGTGAGATTAGATTTATTGATAGTTTTAAATTTATGAGTAGTAGCTTAGATTCATTAGTTAGTAATCTTACAAAAGAACAATTCAGAAACATGTCTATGTTATATGATGGTAAAAAGTTGGATTTATTATTGAGAAAAGGGGT
Source organism: Metridium senile (assembly GCA_949775045.1). Classification (NCBI taxonomy): domain Eukaryota; kingdom Metazoa; phylum Cnidaria; class Anthozoa; order Actiniaria; family Metridiidae; genus Metridium; species Metridium senile. Next base: position 3,932,815 of record OX459110.1, read on the forward strand.
ATATCCATATGATTATGTAAATTCACTAGACAGATTAAATGAAACTTTCCTACCACCAATAGAAGAATTTTATTCTAAGCTAAATGGCACAAACATTTCAGAAGAAAATTATAAACATGCTCAGGAAGTATGGGATACATTCAAAATTAAAACAATGAAGGAATATCATGATCTATATCTCAAGAGCGATGTTATTCTTCTTGCAGATGTGTTTGAGAACTTTAGAGATGTTTGTCTAGAGAACTATAAACTAGATCCAGCATGGTATTATACAGCTCCAGGATTATCATGGGATGCGATGCTTAGAATGACAAATATTAATCTCGAACTGTTGAGTGATCCGGATATGATCCTTATGATAGAACAAGGAATTCGTGGAGGAATTTCTATGATTTCTAAAAGATATGCTAAAGCTAATAATAAATATATGAATAACTATGATGAGAATAAAAAATCAAAATTTATAAAATACCTTGACGCTAACAATTTATACGGATGGGCAATGTCTGAACCACTACCTACACACGGATTCAAATGGATGAACAAAAAAGAATTGGCAAGGTGGAACAAACTTCCATGCATACTAGAGGTTGATCTAGAATATCCAATCGAATTACATGAGATGCATAACGAATATCCACTAGCACCTGAACGATTAACAATCAATAAGGTTGAAAAACTAATTCCAAATCTTGGTGATAAGAAGAAGTATGTGATTCACCACAAGACATTAAAATTGTATTTATCACTTGGAATGAAATTAACCAAAATCCATAGAGGTGTCTTGTTCAAAGAATCAAATTGGTTGGCACAATATATTAGCCTTAATACAGAGCTAAGAACTAAAGCTAAAAATGATTTTGAGAAGGATTTCTTCAAACTGATGAATAATTCCGTATTTGGGAAAACCATGGAAAATATTCGTAATAGACAAGATATTAGATTAGTAACAAATGAATCACAAGCAGCAAAATTAATAAATAAACCAAATTATAAACAAAGAACAATATTCTCAGAAAATCTAACAGCAATACATATGAGTAAAACAGAGTTAGTATTCAACAAACCTATCTATCTAGGAATGTCAATCTTAGATCTATCAAAGACGCTTATGTATGAATTCCATTATAATTACATCAAACCAAAATATGATAATAGAGCGCAACTACTATTCACAGATACTGATAGTTTAATGTATGAGATTGACACAGATGATTTTTATAATGATATTGAACAAGATATTAAGACAAAATTCGATACAACCAATTATCCAGAAAATCATAAAGGAATCAAACAGAGGGTCAACAAAAAAGTTATAGGTATGATGAAAGACGAGACCGCTGGAGAAGAAATAGATGAATTTGTAGGTCTACGATCTAAGCTATACGCTTATAAGATAGATGAAAAAGTTGGGAAACGTTGCAAGGGAGTGAAAAAATCAGTAGTAGACAAAACCATTTCATTTGACGACTATAAAAAATGTTTATTCGAAGGAAAAGATGCCTTAAGGAAAATGAATGTTATAAGAAGTTACAAACATGAAATATATACAGAAACAGTAAACAAAGTTGCCTTATCAAGAGATGATGACAAAAGAAATATTCAAGCAGATGGTATTCACACGCTTGCATACAGTTATAAAAATATTAATGAAAAAGTAATAATAAACAAAAAAATTGTAAACAAAAAATTGTAAACAAAAAAAAGTAGTAAACAAAAATTTAATTCAAAACACTATCAGGTGGTAGCTGTGTATCTTCTGGAACCGATTGTAATTCCTCTCTAACAAAAGAACGTTTAGGGGCCCCTTCAGAGAGGAAATATAATACAGGTTGATCAGATGATACTATAGATCGAGATATATCATACATCTCTAACGACCAAATAGGGTCAGTAGCACGATGTTTATCACCACCTTCCTCTTCGCCAGGAGCGTATAAATATCTAACTTTCACACCAGCTGGTAATCTTTCTTCTTTCATACCAACAGGTCTTTTATATTTGAAATCTTTATGCTGCAGTTCTTTCATTTTTATCGATTCTGCAGGCTCTTTTCCAGTAATTCTTTTCACTTCACTATTAATAGATCTTACCACATCAGGTAGTCTATTAACCCATTCACGAGATCTTTCATCTTCCATAAGCATTTCTTGAGCGTACTGATGACTAAAAAGCTTTTCAGCAATAGTCCTATTAGCACGCTCGACCAAAGATTGTGCTTTATGATTTCCAGCTTCTCCTCGTTGAATTTTTATATTTTTATTTTTTAATACTTTTGTTAATTCACCCATAAATTCTGTACCTGGATCAACCATCATTGTTTTCGGCCAATTCAATCGACGGGAATAGATCCTTGTGAAAGCTTTAGTAACTTCTGTTGAGTACTTAGACGTCAAAGGCTCAGCATCAATATATCTAGAAGCTATATCAACAACTACTAAAACATATTTGTAGGTTTTTCTTTTCACAGTATCATGTGGTAAGAATAATAGATCTGCTTGATGAATTTTGTTTGGTGTGAAAATATCCCAATGAGGTTTAGGAATATATTCGGGTTTTGATAAATATATCTGCCATAATGCTTGTTTCTCAAGCCATTTTTTTACAACATCTTTTTTGATATCTGCTGCATTTGATAGTTTGGAAATAGCAGAATATCCTTTCCAATAACCTTGTGGGCTATAATAATATTCTGATAATGTTTTGTTCATAATAGGTATAAATATATAATCTTTTATAAGATTATAATGACGCAATCAATTTCAGATAAGTTAGATGTAAATCGTGTTTACAAACAAGCTTTTGGATTAAAAGCAGAGAAAACAGTAAATCGTGTAACATTCAACCCAAGCTCAGCAAATCCTGGTGAAACGTTGTATGTTCATATACCAAAGCTATCGGATAATGTTGTATTAGTTCCTGGTAGTGTAGGTCTTATTTTTAAATTAAACAAAGAAACTGGAGCTCATGCTAACAATACAGTTGTAAATAATCTAGGACGAGCTCTTATTTCAAGAATGAGAGTTTTATACGGAGGTGAGATTTTACAAGATACACAACGTATTGATCTATATAACACATATTCCGATTTGTTTTTATTGAAAAACGAACGTGAAAATATGCTAAGAGAAGGTGTTTCATCGTCTAATATGCGAAAATTACGAACAGCTGCAGGTGATAAAGTAACGGCAGATGCATCAGAAGTAGGGTTAGCAGCAGTTTATAGTGATAAATATAGAATACCTATTAATCATCCAATTCTTGATTCACATGGTGTGTTTTATCCAAAATCGTTAAGAAATACCCTATCCTTTGAAATTACACTTCCTGGAAGTTCGGAGATTACTATTACCAGCGATTCATCAAAATCATACACGTATAGTCTATCAAATATTGAGCTTGAATATGAGTGTATTGTTAGTGATTTTCTAGCACGTGAAGCTCAAGCAGCTTATCAAGTTGGTAGAGGTTTCTATTATGAAAATATTCTTCTCCACAAGACATTCACAATTAATAAAGCCACAACATCGGTAATAAATGAGCATGTTAATATACCAAGACGATCTATGACAGGTATTTTGTGTTTGTTTACTGAAGCATATGTTCTAGGTACAAGAGACTCAGAAAAATTTGTTAACCCAGATATTACTCAAGTAGATGTTAATGTGGATGGTCTACCAAATAAATTATATTCGAAAGGAATGCTACCAACCGATTTTTGGAATTCTATTAGAGGTAGATTTGGTAAAACTGATAATTTAACCCAAAAAGATTTCTATTCTAATAAATTTGCTCTATGGGTTGATTTGAGAACATATCCTACTAATGATATTCATGGTAATGGGATGTTATTGAATAACACAAAAGATGGAGTTAAACTAGAAATTAGAAGAAAAGTAGGTGGTGCTGGTAATATAACATGTTATATGTATGTTGTTGCTGATGCTCTTATGGAAGTTGAAAATAGTGATTTAAAATCAATTATGTATTAAACATTTATTAATTAAATATTACTATTATATGGATGAGTTAAAAGATAAAACACCGTTTCACTGTATCATAACAGGACCAACCAACTGTGGAAAAACAAAATATTTGGTTGATTTATTAAGAAGTTCATATCGGTATGTATTTGAATATATTGTATTAATATGTCCAACGTATTCAAGAAACTCAACGTACAAAGGTTTTGCTAATAACGATCCAAGATTTATTGTTTTATCACCTGATGCTGATAGTGTTGATGAGATCAATGAATTATTGTCATGTTGTAAGGAATTGTTTTCAGGTCAGAACACATTAATAATTCTAGACGACTGTGCTTTTTCAAAGGAATTAAAACAACGGTCTAATAAGTTTATAAATTTAGCATTTTCAGGTAGACATGATAAGATATCAGTATGGGTATTAACACAACAGCTAACAGCCATAGCAAAACCGTTTCGTGATAATGTTAGTTGTATTATATCATTTTATAACCCAAATAAAATATCCAATCAGATTCTTTTTGACGAGTTTGGTGGTGATTTAGGTTTAGAAAATAAAAAACATTTTTTAGAAATACTAAAATCGGAAAAATATTCTAGAGTATGCTTTTGTTTACGACATCCATATATATCATATGTAGAAATACCTGGAATGATATAAATAAATAAAAATATATACTATTATATGACATCAATTCTTGATCAATATATGGATGATAATAAAATAGAAAAAGTGGAAAATGATGAGGTAATAGAAAAGAAACCAAAAAAGAAGCCAGCTGTTAAAAAAGCCGATACAGAAATTGAAGAAAAAAGAGAACAATTATCTATTCTCGCAGTTCTTGGAACTATTAAAACTTATACAGGAGTAAATATGAATTTGGGTGATGTTAAAAAGTTGTCTCCAAAAGATGTGGATAAATATTATAATAGATATCAAATTTTAATGGGTAATAAAGTAACAAACGGATTAGTTGATACTGCTATAGAAACAGCTGCTGAATTAGTTTCATATGTAATAACTATTGATAATAAAAAGGAGCTTTGTAAAGATTTACAGAAAAATGAATTGGTAAAACAAGAGCTAAATAACCTTGCTGGATTTGTTATTTTGAAAGGTGGAAGAACTGTTGCTTTAGCAAGTGGTTTACTTCAAATAGCAAAACATATTAAAATTAGTAATAATGATAATTTTGAGAAGAATATTCATAAAACTATTGAGCAATCTCTTGAGCAGACTGTTGAAACTGTTGAGCAGACTCTTGAGCACTCTTGAGCAGACTGTTGAAACTGTTGAGTAGACTCTTGAGCACTCTTGAGCAGACTGTTGAAACTGTTGAGCAGACTGTTGAAACTGTTGAGCAGACTATTGAGCACTCTTAAGCAGACTCTTGAGCAGACAATAAAAACTGTTGAGCAGACTCTTGAGCACTCTTGAGCAGACTGTTGAAACTGTTGAGCAGACTATTGAGCACTCTTAAGCAGACTCTTGAGCAGACAATAGAAACTCTTGAGCATAAATAATAATATTATTAAATATTAATAAATCGTATAAGAATTTATTAATATACTTGTATTATAAGATGACAGAAAACAATGATAAATTAGTTGATGAACAAATAACTAAGGAACCTGAAAAAGTTCAAAAACAAAAAGATCCAAAAAAAGTTGCTGCTGGTAGAAAACTGGCTGAATATCATAAGAAAGCTAAAAAAGCTCTTGAACTAGAGAATAATCCTGATGATGACGAACAATCTAGTTCAAACTGGATGCCTGAGATATCACTAACAACAGGATTGTCATTAGTAGGAATAACATTGACAGCTGTAGATTTATATTTCAGATGGAGGAAAACTAACAATAGAAATATTACTCCAACAAAACCTAAAATAGAACACAATAAAGAAAACGATGATGAAGTAAAACCTGTTGTTAAATCAAAAATCCCTGCTCCAATAATAGGTATGGAATAAAATGGTATAAATAATAAATACTTATAATATATTATAACAATGTCTAATACAACAGAAAACAAATTAGTTAAAATAGCAACTGATGCCAGCGTAGTAATTGGAATAGCTTCCCTTATTGGCTATGTTGGTAAAAAAACTATGAAAGAATCATTTATTAGTGATCCTAGTTCAAGTTTGTCAAATTATGGTAAGTGGGTTCTTGTTCTTGGAGGATCTATGTATCTGAAGGAATATCTTGAAGATAAAAAAATTCTACCAAAACCTTTTTAAAACAGGTATAAAAAATAATGAATATATATAATATATGGCAACGATTGCAGTAATGATAGCAGGCGCTGTTTTGAATGCAACAGCTTTTGTTGGGGGTAGTTATCTAGCTAAATCCTTATCATCTAATGGCTCTCATTCTGATGAAGAAAAAATAAGACATGACAAAGCTCTTGAAAAATATCAACATGATATGGGAGAATTTGAAAAGAAAAGACAGCAATATCAGGATTGGCTTGAATCACAATATGAAAAAAAGAAATTGGCGGATAGTAATTTGAATGATACTGATTATGCGTTTAAACTATACTCTAAAGCTCATCCTGATTTGAGTTTTGATAATAAACAACCACAATTTTCAAATTATTATAAACCTAGTAATAAGCAAAAGCAATATGAAATGATTTATGTTGGTGGGGGTATGATGACTGTAGGTTATTTGGCATCTAAATTTTTATAAGAAACTATTTAAATTCTAAATATAAAATCGTATAAAAAACTATTTAGTATATATAAATTATAAACTAAATGGAAGGTGAAGATTTTAATCCAATAGATGAAGGTTCTGTTGATATTAATAAACCAAATACTGATGATGATTTAGCCGAACTAATACCAAAGCAAAAAGAAACAGAGCAAAAATGGTGGGAAAGAACTAAAGAAAGGTTTAATAAAAGAGGTATAACAAGAGAACGTGGGTATAGATTATTTGAAAATGCTAATGAAAGTAATGAAGATTGGAATAAAAGTATAAGAGAGGAAATAGAAATGGGAGATTTATCCGAACATAGAGTACAAGAAGTAGAAAAAAAACATAGAGTAGAAGAAGCAAAAAATATTATAAAAGAAAAATATCCTGAATGGAATGAAAATAATTCTAAATTTATATATAATATTGATAAGGATGGTAATGTATTACTTAGAATCAATAAACTCGGATCAAAGGAATACTATCTCGATGATTTAAGTGGAGCTCCAAAAACAATTACTGATAATATAGGTTGGTCTCAGGATCATATTGATATGTATAATAATGCTAAAACCAATATCGATATATATTACCCAGAAAACACGATTAGTAGAGAAAATGGATTTGATATTAGAGAAAATGAATCCGGTGTTATTGAAGTTTATGATAGTGATAAAGGTAAATGGTATAAAATACAAACAAAAATAGGTGTGGAGACTGTAGGTCTTATTGGGAGACAAACTAATAAAATCAAGACAGCCTTAGGTAAGTCAGCTATAACTATTATGGAGGAAACTGATAAAAAATTAACCACATTATACCCAGAAGTAGAAGTTATAAATGAGAAAATAGAATCAGATACACAAAGCATATATTCTAATAATGATGAAATTGATGATTTAGAATCAGAATTTGAAATGTATGATAATTCACCAAAGCAAACAGAGGAGATAATAGAACAGTCTAAGAGAATAAAAGAAAAACAACATGAATTGGTTCAAGAAAATAATAAGCTAATTGATACTAATGAAGCTTTAAAAACTAAAAAAAATAAACTAGAAGAGGAAATACATGAACTAGAAAACAAAAACGAACTAATAGAGGAAAAATTACCTTTGAAAGAACGTGTAAAACGTATTTTTAAAAAGTATGGCTTTACAGCTACAGCTATTATTACATCGGTTGGGGTTGTTATTGGTGTAATTGTTTCTAATCTAAAATCTGGATTAAGCAGTGTGGCAAGTGGTGTTGGAAATGGATTGAAAACACTTGGAAAAAAATTGGGTGAAATATTACCAGGTATGGTTGGTGCTATAGCATCTTTTATTTTCAGAACTGCAGGTGAAGTGGTAGGTTTCCTTGCTAAAAACGCATGGCTTCTTATTATTGGTGTGGTTTTGTATGTGGTGGAGAGGTATAAAAACAAAAAATGATTATATATTATAATGGTAATCTTGTATATTGAAAAAACAAAAGCTGATGAAACGATTTGGTTGAAAAATCCTATAACAAATAGTACAAAAATGTCACTAATTTATTGTAATTTTGTTAATCAATTATACAACCTTGAAAAAGAAGGGACGATTTCAGATGGAGAAGGTAATGTTTTACTTCGTATTCCAAAGGGAAATTATACAACAAGCTCTTTTAATAGTGTGATTGATAAAGCTGTTTTTCTTGGTGAGAAACCAGTTTCCATAAGCAAATCCATTCTTACCCCAAAGGTAAATATTAAATTAAATGATAGTTTAGCAAAATTATTAAAACTTGAAACAAGTCTTAAAAAAGATTCTAAAAATGTTATAAATATTGATAAAATTCTTGAATCAGTATACGTACATTGTAATCTGGTTGATTCTACACAAGTTTTATTCAAAAATAATTATTCACAAATATTGGCATATGTTAATGTGGACAATGTTGGGGAGAAAATAGCTTATGAACCTCTTAATAGTTTGTATACACAAATAAAAAACGATGATTATATCAGTAGTATTCGGTTATGGGTAGCTGATTATAATAATAATATTATTCTTTCTGGGGTATATCCAATGAAAATGGTAATAGAAATCGTTTAAAAATAAAATTATTTGGTATAGTATAATGGAAAATCATGACGTATTGTATCCTGAGCTGCCAAATTATAGTGATGGTGAAAACTTCAGATTACGCAAGGTAAATGAGGTTATGTCTAAGCTAGAAGCTGAAGTCAAACATTATGAAAACGTTAGGAAAAAATATGCTAAGACACGTGGAATATTTCATAAAACAGCAGTCGTAAGTGGAATCTTTTCTGTACTTTTTACTGGTTCTGGTGTAACTACAAGCTTAACAGGTGCTGGAGCTGTTATAGGCGTCCCTTTAGCGGGTGTTGGTGGTATTCTCGGTTTAGTAGCATCTAGTTGTACAATTATAACGAAAAAACTTACTAAGAAGGTAGCAAAACATGAAAATACTATTCAGCTCGCAAAAGCAAAACAAAATAGTATATATGACCTGGTGTCAAAAGCCTTGTCTGATAACAAGATTGATGAAAGAGAATTTGAACTAATTATGGGTGAGCTACAAAAGTATCAAACGTTGAAGAGTGATATTAGATCTGTACGGAATAATGAGTTTTTAAAAAAGGGTCCAGACCTCGATATAAAAAAAATAAGAGAGGAGATGAGAGTGGAGATGAGAAAGGAAATTGTGGATCAGCTCATAAATCAAAAGAAGTAAGTATTTCGTTTGAAACAACTCCGATGGGTGGATTTACGTATAAATTACGATATGACAAAAATAAATATTAACGCTAATCTTATAAACGTATAAAAGTTAATCTCATCTTATAATTATATAAGATGAAATCTATAGATTTTATACAAAAGTATCCAAACTATAACACCAATCGTTTTACCAATGTAAATGGTAAAGTTCGATTTATTTTCAATGGAGATGAGTATGATCCTTTTGATGAAAATGGTAATTTGGTAAAAAAAGTTTACACATTTCCTAGTTGGAATGGTCACACATATACACCAGAAAATATAACTGACTTTCTTGGATCTAAATCTAAGTTTCCAAAAGCTGTTATGCTTACAAATACAAAATATCCAATTCCAGCTGTAGGTCTTAGTGATAACCCGTCTGATATTAAAAGATTATTAACCACATTAAAAATATTTGTAACTCCAGGTGAAAGTTTTTCTTTTACTATTAAAAATATTTTTGAATTAACACCTCCAACTATAAATAATACATCTGATTGGACTATATGGATGGAAGATCCAAATTTTAAAAATTGGTCTCAACAGTTGAATTTTGCTGTCTGGTGTGCCACTTCAGGCTGCGGTGTTTCGTTTAACCTTATTGAACCTGATACACAAATAGCATCTATATTAAGATTCCATGTTATTTTCACGATAAGAGCTATTTTAAACACTCTACAGGTTATACTACCATGGGATAATAACTTTGTTTGGAATGGTACTCGATATAATAAAGGCGCTTTAGTAAAATTGTGTAACGAGTTTGGTATTGATTCCTCAAATCCTGATTTTAGATTCAAGGGTACATCTACAAACTCTGATGTATTTGGATTTCATTATACTAGTCCGTACAAGGATTCACTAACCGGATATTACAAGTCAACTCACAAGGATAGAAGTCAATATAATTGGTTTATACCACAAAACGGTGTTGGTATAACAAAAGCAGGATTGTCACGATTAAATCAAAGTATAGAAGCGTTTGTTTATTGTGTTTTAGGCGCTCAAGTACAAACACGATCATCAATTATAGGCGATTCAGGGGCTAATACAGAAACACAAGAAGTATTCTTAAAATTATTTGAAAGTTCAGTAATTGAGAGGGATATTTCGAAAAGTATACAACGATATCAGTTTGCAATTCAAAATGCAAAAGTAAGGCTTGATTTAGCAATATCACCGGGTTGTTGGTTACTACCATCTATGTTAATTATAAATACAGAATCAACTATCGGTTATAACAATAAGCTTCAGAGAGCAACAGCTGATATGAAATTTGGTGTCAATAATATTAATAATGAAACTAAATCTACTGGTTCAAAACATAATATGGGTGATTCAAAAGTTAACCTACCACATAAAACAGAAGATAAGCCTAAAAAAGAAATCAATAATAAAAAAGATATTACAAACTCCTTTACTAAACCAAGTGTAAAACCTTCACCAACATCTAATCGACATGATACTAATCTTGCTGTTATTACCGTCGGCGCTGCGAGTTTAGCGTGGTATATGTTTAGATAATATGTTTAGTTTGATGACGTCACGGCACAGCTGTGTCAGTCTTTTGACTTTTAAAGTTTTTCAAATTACATAATTGATTAATAAAACCAATGATGTAAAAAATATAAACTATTATCCTATATACATATGTTAATAGTGGAAGGAAAAACCGTTTTATATCTTTCATAATCGTATAATTCATAATTTAAATAAAACTCATGGGGTGAAAGAATAATATTCTCAAAAACTTTGTTTGTTAATTTTTCTAAAATAAAACTAGAATTTATTTCTATAAGTCGATAAAAAGCATTAAACTCATAATTTGTGTTAGTTCTTCTAAGTAATATATCTCCAACTTTTACTTTATAAGAATTTCCTTTACGTACAATCATCTTATATATTTCTTTTTTATTATATAATTCATAATGATTAAAATAACAAATATCAATAGTAAAAGTATTAATAACTTTGTTCGTCAATCTTACATGTACATGTTCATATACATATTCAGTGCAATCAGTTTTAGGAAAAACTTTCTTATGTACATCTTCTAATTCTTCTAAAACAACTCTCTCATTATTTAGTTTCTTGATTCTATAAAATCCGTATAAAAATTCACCACGAATTCTTTCAACTATTCGATCTCCAACTTCCATTATATTATTAGACATTTTTTCAGTTATACTATTACTAATTATTTTCTCTTTATATCAGTTTGAAGCCATTTTTTCAGTTATACTATTATTATGTATTTTCTCTTTATATAGGTTTGAAGACATTTTCTTATATATATTATTTAAATTTAAATTTTAAAGAATAAACGCATTTTGCATGATACCACAGAATAAACGCACCTTCATTAATAACCACATTATAGTTACAAAAAATAAAATCATAATTAGAATTCCTGACATTCCTGAGATTCCAAGAATTTGATTGACAGGTAATTCCTAAGAGTAAAATCTCAGAATAATTTCAATAATGACCACGCCCATCTCAGGAATGTCAGGAATGTTGATCATGTGATTTGTTTGACCTTTTGACCTTTGACCTTGACCTTTGTTGTCACGCAATATTTGGTCACGCAATAATACCATAATTTGATGACGTGGTATTCCCAGAATTTGATTGACAGGTAATTCCCAGAAATTTCTTTAATAATTTTTTCATGAAATAGGCTCCTCCCATTTTTGCCGCCCCCTTTTTTGAAAAAAGTACCTTCGATAGAATGGCATGTTTGTGATGTTTAGAGGTGCTTACGTATGGTGTTTGGTATGCGTAAGGTGGAAAAAGTCATTTTGTCCTCGAATCGGCCATTTACTACTACTCAATTTAACACCGAAGGATATTGAAGCAGTTATCAAACTGTAGAGTTTAATGTTATAAAATTGGTAATTTACAAGCGAAAAAACAAGGACATGTTGACGATTTGAGGAAAACACAGGGAACCCAAGCTCGCTCAGGCCCGCATCGGTGAAACCCAACTTTCTTGCTACGGTTTGCCTGTGCTTTAACAGCTATCCCATGAATCTCTATTGTAAATAAGAGCAGGGAAAACTAGCTTCATTTTGGTATTATTTGATGGAGTTTTACGTTCTAAAAATGGCTGGAAATTCACTAAACTTCGCAGACCGGAAGAACGACATACCGTACGTCTCTACTTACGAGGACGAAGAAATTTTGCAGCATTTTATCACCAAAAAGTAAACATCAAAACATCGATAAATTGGACAAGCTCTTGAAAAAAGGATTTTAGGGTTAGTGTATTCTTTAAATTTCACACGCCAAATTTCATATGAATTCTGTAATTCGATAAATTAGTCTTCGATAAATTTTACAGAAACAGTATGTCGTTTTCTAGTCCGAAAGAAAGTAAACATTCAAACACTTTAATTTATTAATTTTACTGGTCCGAATGAAGGGTAAGGAATAACTGTATGCTATAATCACACGGCAAATTGTTTTTCATTTAAAAAGGGTACTTTTATTTTTCATTTCTTGGCTCGCGGCCATCCAATCTTTATATTTTAGAATCGCCATTTTGTAATTCAATTGGGGATAACCGCTGCTTCATTGCGGGCTCAATGGCCGGAATAGTTGGCCATGCAATATGGAGGGTTGGCATAGTTTATCTTTAGCTATTGACCAGTTTCGACTTTCGAGTTCGTCGTAACAAAGACTCTCTGCTCTGGAGGTCTTTTCCACGTTTATAAATCAGGGTATGAGTAGAGTGGTGTTTGATGCAGGTTCTGAATTTAGTGGCAGTGAGTGTGAGCGTGTCGAATACCTAAATATTAGCCAATGGTAAGGAAGATCCAGTACTGACTCCAGTACAATGTACATACACGTAATTCAAAAAAGGTTGACAGGGCGAACGGCGAACGGCGATTGCACGACCAAAAGGAACTATGGGTAATACGAATTCCTTCTTATTCGTTTCTAAACTATCCAAACAATACCTCCACCGTTCAGCAAAACCTTCGAGAAACCCATCTAAGGTCATCGCTGAACGGCGTTTGGGTAATTAAGAATTGAATAAGAAGAAATTCGTATTACCCACAGTCCCTTTCGGTCATGCAATCACCAATCGCCGTTCGCCCTTTCAACCTTTTTTAATTAGGTGTATACATTTTGACATGTGAGTTGAGTGTAGTTTGCCACTTTCTAGGGAGACCCTGTACTGACTCTCTGTAAACATATACATTTGCATTTTAACCTTTAAGTTGAGTCTCGTTTGATTTAAATACTCAATGCAGTGGTAGTGAGTGTGTCAAATACTTTTAAAAATATTGGCCACTTTAAGGTGGCCCGGTAGTATTGACTTTGCAGGATAAACATAATTTTGTAACGCATTATTTTGCATCTAAACTTTGTCCGATTTCTACGAAATTTACACATATAAATCTCAAAACTTTAAAGTTTGAGCTAGTCATGTTTTAAATGCGATTTGTTGAAACTATAAAGAGAAATAATGTTTTTTAAAAAAGCACACGCTTTACTTAAATTGTCAATAAATCAAAACTTAGAAGATGAATTTCTTTCTTTTTTTAAGAGAATGTTATTTGGTTATATGGAAACATATTGTAGCAGTTTTATTCAAATATTGACCTTGGAAGTTTTTTTACAAACGTTTTTAAATTTTTGCGCGCAAAATTAATATAAAAATTCCATTGCTCAAATCTCAATAAGAATTAAAAGATAGTTACAAATTTACCTGTAGAAAGGAAGACCAATACCTCTTGTAACTTCTAATCACAAAATAGCGACTTTGAAGCCAGCATTGCTAGCTCTGATTTCTTGAAGAGCTTGTCGACATATTGTTGTTCACTGCGTAGTGAGCATTTCGAAAATATATCTACTCTATTTCTTCAATTGTTGACCTTGATTTTTCTATATAGCGTAGATACATGCTTAAAAGTCATAACTGTGAAATGTGGTCTTCTGTGCTGTTCTAAAAATGACAAAATTAGCGGCCAACGTACAGCAACCACGTTGCGCGTTCATTATACCTGGTTTGACTTCCAAGGAAAACCCTTCGCGTTATGTTTATTTACATCAACTTCACAACCTCATAATCCGTGAACACCGGTTCTGCACGAGGAATGTTTTTTTATGCAAATACAGAGACAATTCAGGCGTAAACACTGCGTCTTTTTTCTATTTCTATTCGCAAAAAAGACATTCCTCGTGCAGAACCGGTGTTCACGGATTATGAGGTTGTGAAGTTGATGTAAATAAACATAACGCGAAGGGTTTTCCTTGGAAGTCAAACCAGGTATAATGAACGCGCAACGTGGTTGCTGTACGTTGGCCGCTAATTTTGTCATTTTTAGAACTGCACAGAAGACCACATTTCACAGTTATGACTCTTAAGCATGTATCTACGCTATATAGAAAAATCAAGGTCAACAATTGAAGAAATAGAGTAGATATATTTTCAAAATGTTCACTACGCAGTGAACAACAATATGTCGACAAGCTCTTCAAGAAATCATAGCTAGCAATGCTGGCTTCAAAGTCGCTATTTTGTGATTAGAAGTTACAAGAGGTATTGGTCTTCCTTTCTACAGGTAAATTTGTAACTATCTTTTAATTCTTATTGAGATTTGAGCAATGGAATTTTAATATCAATTTTGCGCGCAAAAATTTAAAAACGTTTGTAAAAAAACTTCCAAGGTCAATATTTGAATAAAACTGCTACAATATGTTTCCATATAACCAAATAACATTCTCTCAAAAAAAGAAAGAAATTCATCTTCTAAGTTTTGATTTATTGACAATTTAAGTAAAGCGTGTGCTTTTTAAAAAAACATTATTTCTCTTTATAGTTTCCACAAATCGCACTTAAAATATGACTAGCTCAAACTTCAAAGTTTTGAGATTTATATGTGTAAATTTCGTAGAAATCGGACAAAGTTTAGATGCAAAATAATGCGTTACAAAATTATGTTTATCATGCAAAGTGAATACTACCGGGCCACCTTAAATTCTAGGGAGACCCAGTACGGTCTCTGTAAAAATATGCATTTACATTTTAACAAGTGAGTTGAGTGTAGTTTGATGTAAATACTGAATGTAGTGGTAGTGAGTGCGTCAAATACTGAAATATTCGCCACTTTCTAGGGAGATCCAACACTAACTCCCTGTAAATTAAAACGTACATTTGCATTTTGATCTTTAAGTACGTTGAGTGTAGTTTGGTGCATATCCTGAATGGAGTGGTAGTGAGTGTGAGTTTTGTCAAATACTGAAATATTCGCCACTTTGTAGGGAGATCCAACACTAGTTCCCAGTACAAATAGACATTTACATTTAAGGTAGTTCGGGCGTCATCGATTCCTTCGTTAGATCTTTTTGAAACTTCTCATGTTAAAAGAGCAAACTAAATAAAGTTCAAAACTAAAATAAAAATAATGGGTCATCGTACTCGTTTCGGAGATAAGGGCGGTAGACTGGGGCCCATTTTGGTCATTTTTTGTGACAAAAATTGTCGGAATTTGAAACATAAAACGCTATTTATTATATTTTTCCCGATAACAAACTTTTTAACAAGCATTTGCAAAAGAAAGGCACTTTCCTAAAAAACATATTATTTGCCAAGTTTTACTCAAGAAAATCCTTTTTTGCAAAAAACTACTGCGAAAAGTACGTGCATGTCGAGAATTTTGATGCAAAAGTAAACTCAAAATGTGAAAAATAATACATTTTGCGCTCGAAAACCATATCATTTTTATTTCACGGAACGAAAGGTTCTGATAAGGGAAATCCATCTATAAAATAAAAATGGGGTGACACCGCGCTCTTTTCCGAGTTAAAGCACGAAAACCCTTTAAATTTTATATTTCGTGAACCTGTTTTTTTGTCCGGGAGGGACTGGTAACTAGTTCCCTATAAGATCATCGAAACAAACTTTAACATTTTTTGGTTCTCTGGTATCTCTAGAATCGATTTAAAGCTAATTATGACCAGTTTAATTCGTAATTCTTGCCCAAAACACTAATTTATGTGACGCATTATAGTTCCAAAAATCACCACTAAAACGACGCGAATTTGAACGCGAAAAAATCCTGACTTTAGCTAAAAATCTTCATTTCTCGTGAACGCAGGTCTAAATTCAGGAGAGGTTTTGCAGAGTTGATGTGCTTGTCGTGTGAATGCATAACGTTTCCATTATTTTCAAATCGGAAAATGATTAAAGCTAAAAATCGAGATTATGTGAAGTTTACTTACAACGGCTGGGTCCCGAACTACCTTAAACATGTGAGTTGAGTGTAGTTTGATGTAAATACTGAATGTAGTGGAAGAGTGAGTTTGTCAAATACTTAAATATTATAACAATAATAATCAATCTTTATTCAGGTAAGCCTACGTCACATAAGTGTTTTACAGTAGGGTCCTGGCCACTTACTAGGGAGATCAAGCACTACAGTAAAACCCCGCGTATAAGAACCTAAAATTTAAGAACCTGTCAGGCTGAAATTGTCACTTGTTGTTTTTTTTGTAAAAAGGGAGCCATGTGCAAAAGCACCTGTATGTAAATAAAATAGGAAGAAGGTGTTCTAATGATGAAGTGAGTGGTGCTAAT
Source organism: Metridium senile (assembly GCA_949775045.1). Lineage (NCBI taxonomy): Eukaryota > Metazoa > Cnidaria > Anthozoa > Actiniaria > Metridiidae > Metridium > Metridium senile. The sequence goes on from OX459110.1 coordinate 3,949,848, forward strand.
CGAACCTAGATAGCCTGATTTCAAGTTAAGCACCATTTATATAAGAACTTGTTCAGGCTGACTTGGAAAAATCTAGGTTCTTATACGCGGGGTTTTACTGTAACTCCCTGTAAAAACATACATTTGTGAGTTGAGTGTAATTTGATGTAAATACTGAAGGTAGTGGTAGTGAGTGTTAGTGTTGAATACATCATGATCCAATGACAACGATCATATCATATCACGACGTTAAGTGTACATTTATTATTGTTAACGGAAAAAAAATGAAAATAAATCAGACAGAAAACTCCGAAGAGATCCCTTTGTCCAAGTGGTAGAGGTGATTGGCGGTCGATTTTGAAAGCGACTCATAAAAAGTGCGCATAAGTAAATTAAAATAACTGTAAAGCCTTATTGATTTGGACCCCTAAAAGGAAACGACTGTGCGATGTTGACGTCAGCTAAGCTTTTTTACAACCAATCTTAGTAAATATGATGCCCTTACAGGTTCGAAGGCATGTTACGTAATAGACTTTTGAGCCAGAACCCTAAAAGGTACATATACACCTATTTCAATTAACGTTGTCCATCTGGAATGGTTGATCTGAGACTGATAGGAATTGTGGGAGCTCGTTAAACTGCAAATGCACTATTATAATCACGCTTGAATAGTAATGTTTACTTCTGAAATACTGTTATCTGTAATTCAGCACTATTCTAGTGTGAGTAAAACAATGTATTTGAAACTTAAAGAGCTCCTACAATTCCTATCGGTCTCAGATCAACTATTCCAGATGGACAACGTTAATTGAAATAGGTTGATATAAATATTTTCAACACTAAAATGAACCAGTGATTTCGCTTCGAAGCGCGCAAAGGATTGTTTGTCAAAACGAATAGTTCCAAAACGGCGCCTCGAGACAAAAACAATTTCGGTTACCATGCATTTGCGTTTTGTTTTTATTATTTTTTATCCCTGATAGAGCAGCAGTAAACTTTGATTGTCCAAGTAACATAGAACTTTTTAAATGTAAAGTTGTTTTAAGGACATCTATGGAGGGTTAACACGGGAAACAACTCTCTTGAACGACGCCATCTTGGAAATGTTTGCGTTGCAACAGAAATGCTTCAAATGATTGGCTTATACTAACCGGAAGTGCGCGCGAACTCACCTGGGAGTGTCGATCACTTGGACTATGTAGTCCCTCCCCTGGCAGAAAACGCACAAATAAAAACAAAATATAATAATAGACAAGCAAGAATTGTAACCATTCATATAATACATTTAATCCGGTTCAACATCCATATACACCTATTTCAATAATCGTTGTCGCGGCCGCAGCTGTACACTCCACACTCTGAAGCCTGCAATGGATGTCGGTAATATGAACATAATTTGTGATTTATTAATCGTTCATTAAAACAAATGTTTATTTCAGCGTCTACCGATGCAACTTTATATAGTCGTATAACACAAACACGTACAACCAAAATATGCTATAAAAAATCGACAACAAGCCCATTTTTATCGAAGATATACCGACATCCTTTGCAGGCTTTAGTGTATGGACTATAGAATGATTGCGACAACGATTTTTGAAATAGGTGTAATATATATACATATAAATTGACAAATTATGTATTGTCTGATTAATTCTTTGATTGTATTACTCATTATAATATACATATATATATTGTAGAACTGTTTCGTACAAACTTAATTAAGATATCAATGCAGTAGAGCAGTGTAACTATTGTATCCTTCATTGCAATGTGCATTGTGTGGTTCATGCCTGAGTGAATTCTTAGTTAGACAATAACTAAATAATTGATAACTAAATACTATAAGTGAGCGTAGTGTTTACAAGTGTTGGTATTGTGATACTAATTTGCCAACTATTTTCACAATATATTGATTAATTTTCTTTGTTCTTATAACAATGGTTTGTTCGCAAAACCATAACAAAACAAGTTACATGAACTATACGCCCACCTATTACGTCCTAAATAGTTTGTATTTTTTCATAGATTTATGGCGTGTAATCTATTATTTTATTGTTATATTTTACATTTATGTTCTTGCTTATGGTATCCCTTCTTAGATGACCTTTAATTTATACTTGTAATTGGACCTCAGTGGAGAATCCGTTTTTAAGGTTATTAAATGTTAGCTTGGATTTAGTTGGATCACTGTTATCGAGCTGAACATGCATGGCAGTATCAACTTTTGTCTCGCCGTCTACTTTAACGCTTGTAACACTTCGAACGACGACATTCAAAGTGACTTTGACGGGATTACTTGCCTTTGCCTTGACACAGTACATCATTTGGGAGCCTACATTTTCAGATGTCTTGGGTTTCATTGGGTTTCTAGAGGCATTCCTGTCTGTTTCGGTGCATGTTTTCTTACTTGCCATCGCTTGATCGTCTTGGAAGCGCAAGCTTGGATCGCTAATGGCCAAGTAGATGGTACTGCTTGTCTTCTCTGTCATAATCATACAAGACGCGCTTGCACTCCTCACAACACCATCATTGATTGGGTTTGCCTCGAAATCTTTAAACACCGAATATCCATAGATTTCATTGGTTGTGTCTACTTCGATCTTTATGGCATGGACTCTTCTATTCTTTTCGATGACACTGTACTTGGTCAACAGACCATCGTCTCCTCCTGCTACGATTATTGCGTATTCATAGTTGCTTGTTCGTCCATTGGCATGTTTGAGATAAGCCAGAGCGTATTTCGCTGTAGTGTCAGTACATCCTTTGGAATTCTTAGACGTCTGGTCGGCTATTTGGACTTTCAAAATGTTATCTCCTGGTGTTACTTTGTAAATGTTATTATTCGTGTCTTTCAGTTGCACAGTAGAAGAACCTGTCTTATCTTGACTATATGTTGTAGTTTTGTCTGTGTTATCGACGGTAATTTTCTTTCCATCAAGCATTTTATCTTGGAACAGAGTAGTCTGGGCATAGGTTGTAGATCGACGACCTAGTTTGATATCACTACCAAGGCATATAATGAGGTCATTGTAGAAGAAATATGACTTCTTGAATCTCAAATTTGATTTTATGAGAGGGTTTGTTTGTCCTTTGATTTTGTATTCCGGCTGTTTGAAATTCATTCCAAATGCTCCATTCCTGAGAGATTGAGAACCACTGAAGCTGACACCTCCTGCAAATTTCCCTTTGTAGTTATAGTTTCTGGCCTTTTTCAATCTCATTTGTTCGAATGACATGTCTATGGTGGTTGTTCCAGGAACTCTTCTCCAGTCCCAACCTTCTTTGACATCGTACGCTTTCAAGGCCTCCTCACTGTTTGATATTTGAAGCGATCCATGGCTTCCAAAAAGTCCCAAAACGTTTTCTTTGCCACTGCTTTCATAGTCCCATGAGTATTTGCTCATTCCTTTGGCAGCTACACTCCAGTCTCCACGTCGATGAATTGATAGGGCTGCATAGTTCTTGCTCCAGTGTCCATTTGGAGAACTCTCTGCGGCACAAGATAGGCTATCGCTACAAGGAAGCGTTTTTACTTTCTTCAAAACATCAAGGGATCCAATCGTATTCCAGTAATAGATTCCGGATTTAATTCTCCCTTCTTTTAAATAAGCATCAATGTTTGCAAAAGCTGTTTGGAAGAGTCTGAGGAACATTTCAGGTCTGTCAGTCTGGTCTTGTGATGCAGTTTGGCCATGAACGTAACTAATGTAAGCGTAGGCAGGAACGTGTTCAGCTAGGACTGCTCTAGTGTAGTTTGGAAAACGGCCACAAAGTCCGTTTGGAGTGGAATACTTTACAGCTGTTATTCGCATCACTTCAAGACACTTACGGATGTTGTCTTTGGCTTCTTGGGGTAAAGCAAAGCTTGTCCCGTCCAGGAAGTACTGCATTAGAGCTGCATTGTGAAGTGCATGGGGCACGTACGCTACTCCATAGAATGTCTTGTGGTGAAAACCAGTATGGTCAGGTTTGATCAGACCACCAAGACCTTTGTTGACTCTCAGAACGTGTTTGCCCCATTTTTGTAAATACTTCAGGTTATTGATCTGTTTATCTTTGTTCCCATTATCTACCATTATGATCAACAATCTGTAGAGGAAAATTGTCCTTATGCGGTCTGCAGTCGACCCATCGTAGATATAGTCATTATCATCTTGGTAGATCTCATTGAAGTCATTGTACCATTTCATCGCTTTCAGAAGACTTTGGAACAGTGCTGCTTCTGACCTCAGAGCATCACGAAGGAGGAACATTGAGTGCATGAAACCGGATCCAACTTTGTTCATCTCGTGGTCAATGGAACCAAGTCCACTTCCTTCGGCCCAACCTTGATCTTGTAAGTACACCAATAATCTCTTGATTCTGTCAAAACGTTTCTGATTGAGATCAGTGATGATACTGTCACAGTTCAACCCGGCTGACCCAGCTGATTTTTTATTCTGGACTATAGTTTCAAATGCCTGCCTCAAAACATTACTTGGTCCTGCGAATTTATGGGCAGTAACGTGTTCTGCAGTAATTCGAGATGTTTTTAAAGTGTTACAGTAGGCTGTCTTGAGTGCATCTTTTTGCGCTTCTCGCGTCATAAATTTATACTCGATGGAGAGTGGATGCAGGATTTTATGAAACACGAAACCAAATTTGGTCATTGCTGTTGAATCTGTCTTGATTTCATCTTCTCCGAAGTCGGAGACCTTTGTGAACAATGAGGGTCGGTTTTCGGTGAAATTGATCTTTTCATAATGCGCATGTGCTTCGGAAATGTCTTCAGACAAGGTCGCCAATCTTGTTTTCTTGGCTTTTTTAAAATCATATCCAGCCGAAGAGAAAGTTGAAGGGTCATATTGCTCAAGTGATTCAGCTGACTCTGTCACATCCAAGTACCAGTTTTCAATCCTTCTCTCAATCTTTCCAATGTCTGCTATTTTGACGTTTCTATTGGATGGAGGAGTCAATACATCCCTTGCAACTCCTTCTTGTTGCCATCGAAGAGATCTCTGCCAGAAATCTTTTTCTGTATAGAATGGTGGCCGGGTAGCAAAACGTTCACCCACTATTGGAACGATCAGATCCCTTGACTGTTTACCCAACCCATTCATGAACTGAATCAAGTCGATATACAGCGAATCTGCTACTGCTGAGGTAATCCTGAACTCAACTTTTTTGAGCGTTTTCAAAGCAAATTGGGACGATGGAAATTCTTTGTAACCAATCCACACTGCACGCCAGCCTTTGAAGTTTAATTCTACTTCTGTTTTCTTGCTCTGTAACCTTCTATTAGAACTATCTTTACCAATAAAGGAAATCTTCATTTTGGATTGCTGGTCGTTGTTTTCGCGAAACATCCAAAATTTGATGCCGCCATTTTTGAGCTCTTTGGGTTGAGTTCGGATATGTGCTTTTTTGGATAAATCAAGGGTTAGTCTACGTTTGATGCCCGGCTCGGTTGGTATTTTAGCAGGCCATGTCCAATAAAGAGAGTTGTTTCCATTCTTATGATAGTTGATTGATGATTCACACGTAGAAACGGGAGTACTTGGTTCGGCAGTGAAGTAATCGTCGTGTTCTGGGTCTTCAAAGTCAATCACTACAATACCAGAATAATAGAATAATCAAAAAAATGATGTTGTTGTATATAATAAGTAGGTCAGTGCCAAATCTCCCAACGTGCGATTTGCTCGAGCATCATTTCCTAGAACAAAGCATAATGGGAAACTGAAAAAAATGGAAAACGCTTATTCGGGGGAGGCGCTTATTCGAGTAAATACGGCAATGTTCTTCATCTAGGCCCCTTCGCCATGTACCGGACACAGTCTACGTAATTCAAAAGAAACAACAAAAGTCTGCAACTTAAACAAAGAAAGAAGCTACCAAAGAGTACAATAGGTTCCCGGTACACACATAACAACCAAACATCTGGAAATGGATGATCTGAGACTCAATTACTTACAGAGTTCAAGCTTGTTTGGTGTTGGTGGAGGACAAACCGGTGCGACTTGTCTTTTATACAAGCTCGATATGTTTTTCGTTGGGTCTAAAAATATAAGGAAACGTGAGTCCACTAGCGTTGAGATGTCTAAAAAGGGGGAAAATACCGAATGCATCAAATGCAATTTAAAAAGTATATTAGAAAATAACATTGTTGTATGGCACAATTCAAGTTATTCTATTTTATATTTTTTTCCTTTTTCTCTATTCCAAATTTAATCTATTTATTTAATAATATAAAAAAAGAATATTTAGTTTAAAACGTTTTGTAAAACATACAAATTAGAAGTGTGTACCTGTGTAAATAAACTAAATAATATATATAAACTACTTTGTGTGGAAAATAAAAATGTATGAAAAAAACCCTGCCTGTACAATACATGAGCATGTGTGTTAACTAACCTGGAAATGCAGACGAGTAACAAGCCATTCCTACCACGAGAACAGTCGACAGGGCAAACAATAGGCCTGGCGCCATGGCTACAATATAGATTAACAATAGAGAACATTTGTAAAACAAATAATGAAGGCTTGAATTCAAAATATCAATTGTGTCAAGAGAATCACCCAAGAAAACGTTCACGATCGAGAAGAGAATGAGCAGAGAGAATTAGGCAAGCGGTTCTTCGTGGCCTGAAATGAAGAAGTCATGAATAATACTATTTACCCAGGGGGTAAATTTTGAAAATGACCCATAAAACAAAACCTGCGTCCTTTACTGGTGGGCGTGACAGCGATATTTAAAATTTACCCTTATAACAGAGACCAAGCCTAGCTATGTTTTCAATGATAATAATATTAACAACACCCGCATCAAACGAGTTCTACGAAGTAATACCTAAATGACACTATAAAACTCTTTTTTTATTATTTTTTTTTATTTATGAACACACTATGCGCTATTAAAACACGGATTTCGACCCGTAAATAGGACGAAGAGCATTTCTCCACTCCCGGGCCGAGTTAAGGCACTCTCGATCCGAGACAAGACTGATAGGAAACTTACCGGGAGACAATCCCCTAATCTTTGCGAACAACACAACATGATTTTTTTTAGTATATACGTTTATAAGATTTTTATATAGGGTTTTTTGAATAATTTTAAATAGTCATTTATTGTTATATATATCTACATTTTAGCTTTTTTGTTTTGTTAAGTGCCTTGAATCCAAGACATGTGCGCTATATAAATATATATTATTATTTTTTTTTATAGACGTCCACCATATATGGGATGGAAATAAAAGCAGATGGGCTTTATGTCCTTATCCGAGAAGACGAGGCCCTGAGAGAGTGAAGTGTCTAGCTTGCCCAAGGACACAACGTATTCGGCCCTGCCGGGAATCGAACCAAGTCGGCCATTAGGCCCAGAATCCGATCCACTAACTACTAGGCTCTACTGTGTTAATGTCCTAACGTCTAATGTCTTGTTTTCTATTGTTTTTTTTTGTTTTTGTTTTTTTCAGTGTTTTATTAAATAAATTTAATGTAATTGCTAATTAAACAAATCAGTATTTAATAAACATTGTCTAAACCAATCTGATAAATATAACTGTTATTTAATCAAGATGTCTTGATTTAGGAAATACCTAACTGTAAATATTGATATAGATTAACAACTGAAAGGGCTTTAAATTGATGGATTCAATACTTAACTGTAAATTAAACAAGATCAGATTCTTCACTTGTTCGTTGTCCAAGATTTCGGGCACTTTAAACTTCTGATCCTCGAATGATCAAGGTTCTATTGAATGAAAGGATATAACCTAACGCCTTTGAAATTGGTTTATGACAACCTGTCAACATATTTGTTATGCAACGCTGATACACAGGAGAATGGCACTAGATTCAAGGTGCTGTTTTGTTCATCTGTCAGTAAACTGTCACTTTGAATGACAGGCAGTTAAATGAACACATATCATTGGTGTTTAATAGGACGGTTCGAAACACCACGAAATCTGTCAAAATAAACAGTAGAATGGCTATAGATTCAAGGTGCTGCTTTGTTCATCTGTCAGTAAACTGTCACTTTGAAAGACAGGCAGTTAGATGAACACATATCATTGGTGTTTAATAGGATGGTTTGAAACACCACGAAATCTGTCAAAATAAACAGTAGAATGGCTCTAGATTCAAGGTGCTGTTTTGTCCATCTGTCAGTAAACTGTCACTTTTAGTGACAGGTAGTTAGATGAACACATATCATTGGTGTTTAATTAATAGGGCGGTTTAAAACACCACAAAATCTGTCAAAATAAACAGTAGAATAGCTCTAGATTCAAGGTGCTGTTTTGTCCATCTGTCAGTAAACTGTCACTTTTAGTGACAGGTAGTTAGATGAACACATATCATTGGTGTTTAATTAATAGGGCGGTTTAAAACACCACGAAATCTGTCAAAATAAACAGTAGAATGGCTCTAGATTCAAGGTGTTGTTTTGTCCATCTGTCAATATACTGACTGAGTGACAGGTAGTTAGATGAAAACATATCATTGGTTTGCAAAGGGGGCGGGAACAGCACGAAATCAGTCAAAATAAACAGTAGAATGGCTCTAGATTCATGGTGCTGTCTTGTCAAACTGTGACTTTTAGTGAGAGGGAGTTCGATAGACACATATCATTGGTTTTCAATGGAGCGGTTCGTAAAATCAACGAAATATTTTAATATTTTTTTTTTATTTCAAAGCAGCATATCCAGATATATAGTGGTTTTGATCTGCTGGCACACACCGCACTCGCTACCTCTAAATTTTATATTATTTTATACATCACTCCTCAAAGTCTGATTTTTGTTGAGGAAGGAAAAACCAGAATACTTGGAGAAAAACCCTCGTGGTATGGTACAGAACAACACATCAAACAAACTCAAATCACATATGATTCATAAGTATAGCTGGGAATCGAACCCATATCACAGCAGTGAAATGCCGGTGCTAATCTGTCTAAGCTACACAGTAGAATGGCTCTAGATTCGTCCGTTTGTCAATAAACAGTCACTTTGAGTGACGGGTATTTAGATGAACACATATCATTGGCGTTTAACGGGGCGCTTCCTAAACAGCTCGAATTCTGTCAGATACACACTAAAATGGCTCTAGATTCAAAGTGCTATTTTGTCAACCTTTAACCTGTCACTTTGAGCGTCGGACAGGGAAATCGATAAAGACATGGAACGTTATAATCATAAACATCCTGTTGAATTTTTACGTGTATTAATTGATTGTTGGTTTACTTAGAATGATTTACTTAGGCTTCCTCCCAGACTGTTGTGAATTTCCAAATTGATTTCCATACTAAACGCTGGTGATGCCGAGGTAGAAACACCAGAAATATGAAATACATGTACAACTGATGATCCAAAAAGTGGTTTTATATTTTTTTCAGTCTTCTAACCAAATACAAGTGTAATACCAATTGGAGAGACTCCAACTAACACTCACTACCTCTACGTTAAATATTTCAGCACATAACTTCACTTAAACGTTAATTTTTTTATCAGATGGAGAAAACAAAACCTGATAAAGTGGTAGGCGTTATAGACAGTCGTTTTTGAACCTGTAAATAAGGTGCGCATAATTATATTAAAAGAACCATTCAAGCCTTATCGATTTGGAACCCTAAAACGTACGACAGTGTAATGTTCAAGTCACCTAAGAATTACGTGCATTAAACCTTAGTAAATATGATGCCCTTACAGGTGTGAAGGCACAAAACATAATATACTTTTGAGCCAGAACCATAAAATGCAAATATACACCTATTTCACAAATCGTTGTCGCAAGCAAAGCCACAGTCCACACTGTTAAGCCTGCAAAGGATGTCGGTATTTCTTCTCTTGTTATCGATATATTCATAGCATATTTTGGTTGTACGTGTTTGTGTTATATGACCATAACAAGTTGTTGTTGTGGAATATATAAATATAAACATTTCTTTAAAAAACGTGCAATAAATCACAAATTAAGTCCATATAACCGACTTCCTTTCCATGCTTGAGAGTGTGGACTGTAGCTTGGACTGCGACAACAATTTTTGAAATAGGTGTATATAGTTAATATATTCACCTGGACTCTGGGTTATCTTCCCTCTCAGAGAGTACAAATGAAACACATAATTTTATATGTTTCATAATCGACGTACAAAAATCTAACAATTCGAATTAGATAATATAAATATATAATACATTTAATATGTTCAACATTACATATATAAGGATACTTAATCAATTGTCTCATGATTGAGATCATTGGTAGAAAACCGCGGTATTTCTACCAATGACCTCAGTCGAGAGACAATTGATTAAGTATCCTTTTAATTTCACATTCCACGATGAATAACCTATTTCCTTCTATTACATATATACATGCATAAATATTGACAAATTATGTATATATAACTATTTGAAATGTTTCAAAGTCCTGCAACAGTATTTTGCCAAGTATCGTGACACAAACAAATTAAACTCGTTTTAAGCGACGGCTATTTGATATTATAAAACAACTTTTAATACAAGGACTACAGAGAAAACACTGAAGATTTATTTATAGCTTCAATATGCATGTTTTGACGGGATATTACATGCACGGATTCCTCGAAGAGAAGCAATTGTTGACAGAGTATTGAAGCTTTTCCTGACTAAAATGTATGACTTTTACTGCGCAGTAAACTCACCCGGGCTCGAAATAGAGGGATCGACTTATATCGCATATTCTCAAAGAACAAATACGTACAAGATTTATACTGACGATAGCTAGATCGAGAGCTAGTAACTTCAATCTACAACCCTTGAATGTTCAGCAATTTTGATATTTACAAAATATTAGATGCATAATATTTAGTCCGTTTTAGGATTAGGTGCCCACAGGGTGAGGAAGAGGTTTTAAGTGATCCGTGATTCACCCAAAATGTGGCCTGTGATTCGTGAAAAGCAAAACAATTAAGCCGTGATTCGTGAAATCATCTTCGCCAGTGAACCGTGGTTTACAGATTTTTACTGCCGTGACTCGTGATTACAGAATCGTTGAGCCGTGAAAACGTGAAAGCTTTACATATAAACGGTTGTGTAAAATGAGACGTTTATTGCTAGCAGTGTTATTCTTTGTATATCTGTTAGACTCAGTTAATATTGATTATCCGTCTAACAAGCGCAACACGTTGCCTATTAGAAATTAAACATCAGAGTTAACCGCGAGTTCTAAAACTATGATTCGTGAAAAGGCTTTATATCTCCGTGATCCGTGAAATCATGAAAAAACGGCGCGTGATTCGTGATGTGTACTCCTTCTTCCCCACCCTGTGCCCAGTTTCGTGACAGGGAAATACCAGTGATTACAAAAAGCCCTACCAATTGCCTACCAGAATCCGTGCATGTAAAAGCCTGCTAAAACATGCATACTGAAGGTAAATGTTCAGTGTTTTTTTTTATGTAGTCTTTGCGGGTTTTTTTTGTGTTTTGTTTTTAAATATATATTTATAAAGCCGTCGCTAAAAATGAGTTTTATTTGTTTGTGTCACGATAAAACTGGGCAACATACTGTACTCATTATGTCATTGACATTATTTATTATATAACTATTTTTCACAAACTTGTAAGTAGATACCACTGGAGAAGAACATTGTAACTATTGCATCCTTCATTGCAATGTGTATTGCGGTATTCATGCCTCAGTTAATTCTTAATTAGTCAATAAGTAAATATTTAATAAATAAATACTATTACGTTTCATGTACAAAGTAGTTATCTCGCAGATTTATGTCGTGCAATCTATTATTCTATTTGTTATCATTTACATTTATGTTCTTGCTTATGATATCCGTTTTAAGATGACCTTTTATTTATACTTGTAATTGGACCTCAAAAAAGTTTCACTCCTTTTATGGGGGGGACAAAAAAGTTTTGATGCATTTTGAGGGGGGATACAAAAGGTTTTTACCAATCCCTTTCCCATTTACCCCCCCATAAATAATGAACAGTCCCTTTAGGCACGAAAATATTTTAAAGCCTTCCTAAACTAACACAAATAACACAAAAACAAGTTATACAAAACTTGTAATATTTGTAACTTAAAAAAAAAACAGTCCAGGGAAGGTGATTTCGAAATAATTTCAGACATTCCGTGACATTGTCAGATTTTCGCTCTGGAGTCATAAACATTTTAATGTAAATCGTTTAATTTGGGTTTTAGTAGACCATTACTTCACTTGGGTTATAGCCAAATGCATTTATTCTATGTGGGGGTAGTGGTTGTTGACTATACTGTGATTATTTATTGAATTAAATATGTAAAAGAAAATATAATTGAAATATAATCTAAAAAAGGAGAGAAAGAAATATAAATCGAGAAAGGAATTAAAATAAATACGAACATTAATTTAAGCTGGATTTCCTATCAGTCCTTTGCATGCTCTTTTTTATATTTTATTATATGACTAACGCTGTAGTGCAAACAGGGCCTAGCTGATACGACGAGGGTACTACAGTTTCATGTTATCTAACACTCTACTGATGTACAAAAGGTGCAAATTTGCACAGGACATGCCTCGATTTGATGTAATAAAAAAATCCTAAATTCCAATGCTTCCATTAAACAATAGAAAACAGATTTGAATTTTCTCCGATTCGAGATTATCCCCGTAAAAATTAAATGCGCCTTTTGTCAAATTGTACGGCAGTGTTAGATAGCATGATGAGGCTTAAGATGCAGTATACCCGATTTTTCTACCCCTAAGTCTCTCCCCATTCCCATGGGATTCAAGTGAAAACGATTTAACCCTGTACTATACATTAGCATGTGTGTGAAGAGGGGGACAAATGGAGAGTTTACAACACCGCAACTGCAAAATCAAATTGGTCAACACTGCATCACAATGTCTTTCATCAAACACTACGAACACTACAGCTTTAATACTCACCGCATGCTCCGCAGCTTTGGAAGAGCAAACACTACAAACCGAAGGCTTTTACATCAACGCAACAACGCACTTTGAAAATGTTTTCGCAGCACTGCAACCCCGCAAAAAAATATTATTCAGTTGTTATATTAAATATTATTATCATTACACTGCAATCTCCCAACTCCCCATCTGTAAACTAACCTGGAAATGCAGAAGAAAAACCAGCCATTCCTACCACGAGAACGGTCAAGAAGGCAAACCGGCGACAGGCCTGCCATGACTACAATATAGATTAATATTAATGAGAAAATTTGCAAACAAGAATGGAATCATCAACAAAGACTTCAAAATATCTCAAAATAAAAATCCAGTCTAATTCTAAAGAATATAACACACGCAGAGATTCGGCTGAGGTTCGGCTACCACGCGTTACGTGACATGGTTTTCCTTTGGTATGACCACACAACAAAGGTTCTACCACGAGAATGGTTAACAAGGCAAACGATAGGCCTGGCGCCATGGCTACAATATAGATGACAAAGAGAACATTTGCAAAACGTGACCAAGGCTTGAATTCGAAATATCACTTGCGTCAAGAGAATAATTGTTCATTATTTTGTGGTTTCATTGTTGTTGTTTTTTTTATGTCGAAATACCCCAGAGTCGTTACCGAATCTCCCTAGCCAGAGGCTAATGTTTCAGTATTCAACACACTCAAACTCACTACCCCTACATTAAATATTTTAACACACATCACTTCTCACACTTTGATTTTGATGTCGAATCACACACACGAAAACACTCACGATCGAAAGAATATGAGGCAAGCCATTCTTAAAAGGCTGAAATGAAGAAATCATGAGTGACATGTACCGCGAGGAAGGGGTTATTCTCCCATGCAAAAGCGGTAGGGACACAAAATGACATGTAAAAGCGACCTGCTTCCTGAATTTGCTGATTGGTGTGACAACGATTAAGAGGCTATCTCTGTAAAAACAACCCGCTCAATTTTACTTCAAAAACATATTTGCCTGAAACTCTAGCGACTGAAAGTTAGGGTTTACTAACACTAAAACAAAAACGCATTTAGTTTAGTAAGAAATGATTCTATTGTTGCGCATATTTTGGCCCGTCTGGACATTTTCCATAGCGCCGTAAAATCTATATTTCACAATATAAACCAATGACATTTCTATCAATGTCATTCTAAATACCTCTTTTTTACAGCTCTGAAAGTTATTTGTGCCTACATAAAGATTTAAAGGTGTTATCGTTATTATAATGAACCTACTAATCGCTTATTCCAATTGTCTCAAACTGGCCATATTTCAACGCCTGATCATTACTAAACTTTGGGACTTAGTTAGAAGATCCAACTAACGTAGATCAAAAGAATGGTGTTTCATTTGGCAATTTGTAAAATTCAGATGTTCGTTTTTTGATTTTGTCATGGTCGTTTGAAGTAGTACATGTGCGACTATTTGCGATTTTCTGTCCATTTTTAAGACCGTTGTATTCGGGACGTGCTTATCGCAAATAAAACTGAAAATCGTCCAAAAGACATTTAGACATTTAGACATTTAAGACATTTCCCAAAACGTTAGATAGCTGAATTCCACGACAGACTTTAGACTTTAGACTTTTGTTTATTCACACGTATAATTACATTTACAATAATGATATAACAAATAGTAAAATATAACGATTACATTCTTTATAAAGTGTACTATGTTTTGAGTTACAGATATAAGGAAAAAGAAAAACGTGTGTGGTGGCCAAAGTAATTTAACACTTTCGAGTTGGCCGCCACAAGTTTAGTAATCAAATGCTTTCTACTCTAACAAGTTTAAGACATGTAAATAAAAGACATCGTAAACGTAACCTGTGCAGGTGCACAGCACGATATCTGGCGATATCCAGCAATACTGTTTTGATTAAGGTCATTTTACGTCAACTCCGTTCGACTATCAAGGATATTGAAGTAAATAATCTGGAATAATTGGGCTGCTGGATAAAGGATTCCAATTTTTAATGGAACCCTAGCAAGATTTTTGTAAGGGTTCCATTTACCAATAATTACAAAAATGTTGCCAAAATCTTCATATATGTAAATGGTCTCCCCTAGCTAAGCAGGTACGAGATAAACTGAGAAAGTACATCTCAGTTCAACATGAGAAATTTGGAAGACTTAACAGACGCTATGTAAAAGCGCACATTGCTGGCACGCAGTTTACAAATCTTTAGTGTGGCTAGTATATGGAATGCTTCCGATACCATACTGAGGGGTGACTGCCCTGGAGACAATACACTACTCTCTGCAAACAACACAACAGGATCGTTTACGTCCACCTTATAAACGATAAGAGTGAAAGCAGACGGGACCTCCGGCTAAAACGTTATTTACACTATTGATTCTATGATAAAAAGGGCAAAACTATATTGAGAAATATTACTAATGCTGATAAATAAGAAAGAAAAAGAAAACATTATATTTATATACATGAATGAAAAGCGAGTGTTATAATAACAGATAGAAGAAGTTCATTAGAGCGAAATAAATTGATTAAAATATATAAAAAATTAAAAAAGAAATATTACACTAATTTATATAAGAAGGATATTACGGCGACATCAAAAGAAGTATTATTAAAAATACACATAAGAAGGTTGTTACGGCAACATCAAAAGAGTTATTATAATAATACATATAAGAAGGTTTACTTATTACTGCAACATCAAAAGAAGTGTTATAAAAATACATATAACAAGGTTATAACGGCGAAACAAATATTTAAAATGTTATAAAAATGCACATATGAAGTAAAATTGATGGATTCAACACTTAACTGTAACTTGATCGATCTCTTCACGTGTCGCTATCTCGGACACTTCCGAGGCTCGAATGATCAATAGTCATTTAAATGTCAGAAACTAACGCCTGTTTGGCTGTTTTGTCGATTGGCCCTAGATTCAAGGCCGGTGCTGTTTTGTCTTTCTGTTAACGACAGCTATCTTATCAGATTAATTTAGATAGTGATTTGGCTTTTGTATCAGTATTGGTAAAGAGATGAGAAAGGTTTGAACTCAGGATTAAACATTGTGCAGTATTGGTAAACTTAAAAAAAAACACCAACAACACACAATATTTTTCATTTCGGAATATTGCGATTTTACTCGCTTAACACCAAGCAAGACATACTGACACGTCTGACACGTGCAGTGTGCAATCAGTGTGCAGTTTCTACAAGGCTAGCTATAGAACTCTTATAGTTTTTCGCACGCCAACCTTACATATGAACATGGTGAAAGGGTACGATTATATATTTGAACTGAATACTCTTTAATTGAAGGTTCCCCAAGAAACCAGACCCACATATAAGTCAAAAAAAGACACGGCGAAAAGAACTCAAACGGTTTGTAAATGACAACGTCCCAAACAAGAAACTTGCTATTGAAGATGATCGATATAAATGTGAATATGACAATTTTGACTTTGAAAATAATGCATCATGATCATTAGATACTGACGATGCTGTTCACAAAAGCGAAGTAGTATTTACATGAGAAGTAAATCTGTACTATTTTGAGACATAAAATTCAGTCGATGCGCATTTCAAACCTTACTCAAGTCGATAGTTTCTCGCCGATTCTATTACACTATTCAAACAAAAAACAAACATTTTCGACGTGCAAACATTCCTCCACTTCATATCTAATGATATAGCAGCGAAAAACGACGTGTTCATCGTCAAATCACTGTTTTTAGTTGTAAATACGAATTCTAACATACATTTCTCTCTATCTACTTGCAATGTTTGCCCCGTGGAAGTCCCGACCCAGAACCCCTTGCGCAAACACACGGATCAAATTACTGGTAACTCATTCATTGGTTGATGACAACGTCAACATATAGTTATGCAACGCTGATTGAATGACATCATCTTGCTTTTTTGTCCAGCTTTCCAAAAAACTGTGTCACTTTGTTAGTTAAACACATATATTGTTTTTTGTTTGTTTGTCAAAATATGTAGTTGATTGTTCTTAAAATATTCAAGTAGCGCCTTCATATAGCAGTCTGTGAAGTCCTAAACATTTCATATGTTAAACTGAGATGTACTTTCTCAGTTCATGTCGCACCTGCAGGCCGGGGAGTCCATTTATTTTTTGAAGAGTTTTGCAACATTTTTGTAATTATTGGTAAATGGAACCCTCACAAAAATCTTGCTATAGGAAATGTTGCGACAAATCTAATTTAAAATTGGAATCTTTTATCCAACCAAATGATTCTAGAATATTTACTTGAATATCCTTGATACATACTCCAACGAGTGACGTAAAAGGGCCTTAATTCTGTCAAGTCTACTTATTGGAACTGATTGTCCATATGGATCACGATCAGGGAATCCGCTGCACTATATAAATATCAAAACAAAAAGATTTAAAAAAAAATATTTAAATTGATCAGATATGTACGGAGCCCCTGAAGGGCCATGTCTTTTAAAGAACTTTTTTTACTCCATATCTGGCATTTTTTGCCAGTTATGAACGTATCTGGCATTTTTTGCCACTTATAAACGTATCTGGCATTTTTTGCCACTTATAAACGTATCTGGCATTTTTTGCCAGTTATGAGCGTATCTGGCATTTTTTGCCAGTTATGAACGTATCTGGCATTTTTTGCCACTTATGAACGTATCTGGCATTTTTTGCCAGTTATGAACGTATCTGGCATTTTTTGCCAGTTATGAATGTATCTGGCATTTTTTGCCAGTTATGAGCGTATCTGGCATTTTTTGCCAGGTTTGAGTGTGACGCATGCAGCCACGTGACTTTGTGCAAAGTTCGAATTCGAAGTGAACATGGACGTGAACATGGACGTAGGCGCCAGTTTAGACGAGGTAAGTACTTGTATAAGATAAGATAGAGTAAGATTAAGAAAATATATAATAATTCATATTGTGCTTTATGTTGTTTCTTTCTTTAATGCCATGATACCCCGGGAAATAACAAAAATATAGACTTGACTTTGAAATCATGCCCATCGGCATGCTTTTGCGAAAGCACATAAATATTATGAGCCTGACCGATCTTACCCGATATTTTCATTAATACCGAACCGTTCTTAATTTTCCTAACTTGTATTTTACTTCAACTAAAAACATATGTAATGATTTCAGTTAGTCGGATGACATTCAAAACTGTCAAAATAATACCAACAACTTAAGCTTCAATTAGTAGATTAAGTTTACTTTTTAATTACAATAGACGTGTTTTGACATGCTTCTATGCTTTTTGTGAATGAAAGTCT
This sequence comes from Metridium senile, assembly GCA_949775045.1. Classification (NCBI taxonomy): domain Eukaryota; kingdom Metazoa; phylum Cnidaria; class Anthozoa; order Actiniaria; family Metridiidae; genus Metridium; species Metridium senile. The sequence goes on from OX459110.1 coordinate 3,968,021, forward strand.
TACGGGAATGAGGCATGGCATTAAAGAAAGAAACAACATAAAGCACAATATGAATTATTATATATTTTCTTAATCTTACTCTATCTTATCTTATACAAGTACTTACCTCGTCTAAACTGGCGCCTACGTCCATGTTCACGTCCATGTTCACTTCGAATTCGAACTTTGCACAAAGTCACGTGGCTGCATGCGTCACACTCAAACCTGGCAAAAAATGCCAGATACGCTCATAACTGGCAAAAAATGCCAGATACATTCATAAGTGCAAAAAATGCCAGATACGTTCATAACTGGCAAAAAATGCCAGATACGCTCATAACTGGCAAAAAATGCCAGATACGTTCATAAGTGGCAAAAAATGCCAGATACGTTCATAACTGGCAAAAAATGCCAGATACGTTCATAACTGGCAAAAAATGCCAGATACGTTTATAAGTGGCAAAAAATGCCAGATACGCTCATAACTGGCAAAAAATGCCAGATACGTTCATAAGTGGCAAAAAATGCCAGATACGTTCATAACTGGCAAAAAATGCCAGATACGTTTATAAGTGGCAAAAAATGCCAGATACGTTTATAAGTGGCAAAAAATGCCAGATACGTTCATAACTGGCAAAAAATGCCAGATATGGAGTAAAAAAAGTTCTTTAAAAGACATGGCCCTTCAGGGGCTCCGTAGATATGTCTAATGTACATATTGACCAACTTGTAATTCAATCGAAAGACTGCGAAATGCGTAATTAAACTTATTATTATTATTATCATGATTATAAACTAAAACAGTTCTGCTGGTATATAGCTCCTGGGACAGGTGCTCACTCCCTCCCTAAAAGGTGTTGCTGTTTGATCCCACCTGCAGAGGTTACGTTTACGGTGTCTTTTATTTGCGTAACGCAACAACTTCTAAGGGTAGAAAGCATTTGATTAGGATGTGCTTTGATACTATTAACTTTAAAAACAGATACACCTAATTGCAAGAACGTTGTCACATGAAAAAAGCACATTAGTAATTTAGTAAGAAACATCACACAGAATTCTATTGTCCTTTTGGACATTTAATTACGGCCCGTAAATTATTCAAAATAGGCTTTATTCGAATAAATTATCGACATTGATAGTTTTGATTGGTTGTTTGAACGTCTGATTAGATGAAATTATGTCAGACGGACAATACAGCACTTTGAATCTAGAACCATCCTCCTGTGCCAGGAAATGAGATAATGTCAGTCAACCAGCGTTGCATAACTAATATGTTGACAGGGTGTCGTAAATCAATTTCAAAGGCGTTAGTTTATGTCCTTTCATTCAATAGAACCTTGATCATTCGAGGTGTCCAAAATCTTGGATAACAGACAAGTGAAGAATCCGATCTTGTTCAATTGCAATTTACAGTTAAGTATTGAATCCATCAATTTAATCAGTCCTTTACGTATTTAATCTATCAATATTTACAGTTAGGTATTTCCTAAATCAAGACATATTGACTAAATAACAGTTATATTTATCAGATGTTTATTAAATACCTACCTAAATCTTATATCTATTTCACGGGTTTAGACCCCGTCTACACGGATCCGGATACTTTTGAAACCGCATACTTTTTGATGCGAATCGGCCTATCGTCCAAATGAATCCATTGAATCCGGTCAACGAAACCGCATACTTTTACTTGAATCCTCCGGATACGCGTATTCGTGTGGACGCAAATATTTCTATGCGGTTTCAGCCGGATCGGATTCGTGTAGACGAGGCCTTAGACCCCGACTACACGGATCCGGATACTTTTGAAACCGCATACTTTTTGATGCGAATCGGCCTATCGTCCAAACGAATCCATTGAATCCGGTCAACGAAACCGCATACTTTTACTTGAATCCTCCGGATACGCGTATTCGTGTGGACGCAAATATTTCTATGCGGTTTCAGCCGGATCGGATTCGTGTAGACGAGGCCTTAGACCCCGACTACACGGATCCGGATACTTTTGAAACCGCATACTTTTTGATGCGAATCGGCCTATCGTCCAAATGAATCCATTGAATCCGGTCAACGAAACCGCATACTTTTACTTGAATCCTCCGGATACGCGTATTCGTGTGGACGCAAATATTTCTATGCGGTTTCAGCCGGATCGGATTCGTGTAGACGAGGCCTTAGACCCCGACTACACGGATCCGGATACTTTTGAAACCGCATACTTTTTGATGCGAATCGGCCTATCGTCCAAACGAATCCATTGAATCCGGTCAACGAAACCGCATACTTTTACTTGAATCCTCCGGATACGCGTATTCGTGTGGACGCAAATATTTCTATGCGGTTTCAGCCGGATCGGATTCGTGTAGACGAGGCCTTAGACCCCGTCTACACGGATCCGGATACTTTTGAAATCGCATACTTTTTGATGCGAATCGTCCTATCGTTCACACGAATCCAGTGAATCCGGTCACCGAAACCGCATACTTTTACTTGAATCCTCCGGATACGCAGATTCGTGTGGACGCAAATATTTCTATGCGGTTTCAGCCGGATCGGATTCGTGTAGACGAGGCCTTAGACCCCGTCTACACGGATCCGGATACTTTTGAAATCGCATACTTTTTGATGCGAATCGTCCTATCGTTCACACGAATCCAGTGAATCCGGTCACCGAAACCGCATACTTTTACTTGAATCCTCCGGATACGCAGATTCGTGTGGACGCAAATATTTCTATGCGGTTTCAGCCGGATCGGATTCGTGTAGACGTGGCCTTAGTGTCTTCACTCGTACCCGTAAAACAAGTAGTACTAATTAGTACTAAATAGTGTTATTTAAACAATGGAAAACAATAGAATATAATTAGCATAGAATAACACTATTTAGTACTATTTATACTGCACGCTTTTAATGTTTGTACTCTATACTTAAAAAAAACACTGACCAAAAAACACTGACCAAAGAAAAAATAAGAAACAATATAAAAAATAATAAATAAGAGAGAAATTAGGGTCTAGTAGTTAGTGGATCGAATTCTGGGCCTAATGGTCGACTAGATTCGATTCCCGGCACGGCCGATTACGTTGTATCCTTGGGCGAGACACTTTACTCTCTCACCGCCTCTTCCTCTCGGATAAGGACGTACAGCCGAAGGTCCCGTTTGCTGACATTCTAATCCTATATAAGGTGAACGTATATATAAAAAATCCTGTTGTGTTGTTTGCAAAGAGTAGGGGATTGTTCTCCAGTCTGGTCTCGGACTAGTGTGCCTTAATAACACGGCCTTGGAGTGGGAATGCTCTTCGTCCTTTTTACGGGTCGAAATCCGTGTTTTGATAGCGCATAGTGTGTTCATAAATGAAAAGAAAAAAAGAAAAGAGGTTTATGGTGTCATTTAGGTATTACTTCAACTTGTAAGATGATAGGTAATATAATGAAATTTGTAACACCGTAAAAAATGTTGACTTAACTTTACTGACGTTTCGAGCTTTTTTTCGTAAAAAAAAGCTCGAAACGTCAGTAAAGTTAAGTCAACATTTTTTACGGTGTTACAAATTAATTTCATTATATTACCTATCATTCATATCAAACACCGACGCAGCCTATACTAGTTTACTCGCTAGTTTCCATTCAACTTGTAAGAGTAGAATTCGTTTAAAGAGGGTATATTTCAGAATATTATTATCATTGAAAACATAGCTAGACTTTTGATATCGCTGTCAAAGCCACTATTAAAGGACGCAAGTTTTGTTTTAGGGGTCATTTTTCATAATTTACACCCTGGGCACATGGTATTCATGACTTCTTCATAGCAGCCCACGAAAAACCGCTTGCCTAATTCTTACGCGTACTGTTCATTCTCCTTTCGATCGTCAACGCTTTCGTGGGTGATTCTATTGACACAATTGATATTTTGAATTCAAGCCTTCATTATTTGTTTTGCAAATGTCCTCATTAATGTTAATCTATATTGTAGCCATGGCACCAGGCCAGCTATCGTTTGCCCTGTTGACTGTTCTCGTGGTAGGAATGGCTCGCTTCTCGTCTGCATTTCCAGGTTAGTTTAAACACATGCTCATGTATTGTACAGGCAGTGGTTTTTTTAAATTTAATTTATTTTGTTTTAAACCTCCTAACGATTTTAAATATAAAGTTTTGATCCGTCGATGAAATTAATTTAATCATCGCCTGGATTTTAATTGCGTTTAGCTGAGATTCGCAATCTGGTAATATTGTACAGGGTAAAATCAACTGCGCTCAGAATCCCCGGGAGAGGGGACAGACTCAGGGATATCGTGTATGTAGTTCGTATTGCTTGCGTTACAGCAAAAGTCATGGAATAAAAGATAGGCAGTAAAGGACTGCATGAAGCTACTGTTGTATAAGTGAATATCAATAGGAAAGAAAAACAAATTAAAAACAAAATAACAAAGAAATGCTGATAATAGCCTTCAGAAATAGCTAAGAAAAATGATATTACAAAGCTATTCTAAAAATTTAGTGACAATACAGGGAAAGTAAATAAATAAATGAGAATTTATGAATAAACAAATCATGCAATTACTGCGGTTTTCGACTTTCTGCCACTGAACTCAGACATTGTAACGGTTAACAAAGGGGCATTTTGCATGACCATGCGCGAAATGCTGTACTGTGGGATCGCAATGCAGGCTCACCACAGGCTACCCACTCGTTCACTTGTAACAAAATCAGTGTCGCTAAGCTATCGCGTTTTGTTATATTTATCTATCTTTCTTATCATTTCCATCGCTATTTGTGAGTGTAGCAGAAACACAGTCTACGTAATTCAATAGAAATAACTAAAGACTTAATTTATATAATGAATGAAGCTAACAAAGAATACAATAGGTTTCCGGTACACACAGAAGGAGCCAAAATCCTAGGCAAAGCAGCACTTTTTCTGGCAGAAAATTGAAAATTTCGCTACCTTACCCAATTTTTCCAACAAATCAAACATGATAGATCGAAAGCACAGAAACAAAGGACATAAAATCAAATGGAATTTGTGTGGTATTCTCTCGCACAAGTTAGCCATGTAATCAAGAATAATAATAACCATATTCGCATAATCATACAGTGTTTGATGCTTCATAAAAAGCCAACAAATTGTTCGATTGCTGGGATATCGAGGATCTCCTTTCATGAATGGTACATAAACTAAATGTGACTTATTTCAGGCTCGAGTATTTCGAAGTTCAAGAGTTTTGACCAATTAAAGGGGTACTTGGACGAAAATGGCTCGAAATTGTAAAAATGGGTTTTAAGAGCTGAAATTTTGCTTAAATAATCTTCAATATCTAAACAATTATTGTGTAAAGTATTTATCCGATAGTCCAAAGGAAAGTATTAAAAATTAACGGTTATTTTCCGTCCGCCATTGTTTGCTTGTATCATGAATCCGGCTCAAGAGGATTGGGTCGAGTCAGGAAATGACATCATACCCGCAACACATAACAAACACTCGTGGCTAATATACATGTAGTAAATCTGCTTGGAAAGTTGAAAAACTTATGTTTTAACCGAAAAATGTCTTGGTGCTGCGAAGTGTATGGCTTCAGGAGTGTTGTAGACAAAGCATCTAGTATTTCTGTGCACATTTCTTCCTTAAAACTGAGGCTGATTCAGACAAATAGAAGAGATTTTTGCGCGTCCAACGAGCAAACTTCATCCTTCGAGATTATTTGGGGTTTGTTCAAAACATTTTGGATAAAAATAAGTCTGTAAGGCTATACATTTCAGAGGACAACAACAAAGGCTTGTAACGGGGGCAATCCCAACAATTTGGGTTTTTGAACAGACCGATACACAGCAGTGTTGAGTGCAAGAAGCTGGCGTCAGGTAAGCGAAATATTATTCGAACTGACCATGTTCAATCAAGATCGTTGATTTCACTTCTTCTTTTTCGAATTAATACGAAATAAGTGTTGCAGCAAAAAACTATTTAAGACTTTAAAAATAGATCAATTCACTTTGGTTATATGCTATGAATTGGAATATTGTTTTATTGAAATATTTTGCACTCATTGACAGTGCTTAGTTTTTTCCGGTCGAGTTAATTATTTATGTAACTTCTTTCAATAGTCGATGTATATAATGTAAAAGATGTTATAAAAGACTTAGCTAGATATTATTTACCGCTCGATTGGCTTTAAAAAGACTATTAGAATGATTCAGGACTGATCTAAGCTCCATACTGTTGTTTGTTTTGTATCCGGTCGTATCGTTGTGTTTGAGTTATCATGCGATCCCAGCTTGACTCTCTCTGACCTATTTATACTGTGGATTGATAGTTATGTCAGAAACATCTATTTACAAATATTATGTGCTATGTTCGAAATGATATATGTTCTTATGTTCGCTGCAATTTTAGAGCAGCTAATTCATCCTTTAGCCGGCCCGGTTAGACTATAGCATTTGTTTACGTGATACACAGACTTGCGTGACTTAAATTACTTTGACGAATTTCAACCTAAACCATCATTTGTAAACTGACTAACTATAATACAGTTGGACTCCAAGGATGACACTTCTCTTGTATATTAACGAACAATAAACATGCTCTCATGTGATCGGTAAAAATATTTTCAAGTTTTACGTTCCCGGAGCATTTCAAGGCGTCAAACTTTGCCAATTTTCTCATGGCAGTTGCGAGACATTTGGTCACATTAAAAAATACATGAAAAATTAATCCTTCGTCTTATGTCGTAATAAAGGTCAAATAATAATGCCGAAGAAAGTATTGATACTTATGAGAGCTGTGAATTTTCCTTGTTTAATAAATTCGAGTTATTTCACTCTACTTGACTTTGTTTGATTTTGTACAGGAAGCCGTATAATACATCTTCTTCTTTAATAGATACAACTGGCTGCAAATCTTCATTATATCCCAAATTGAACATTCCCAGGGCTCTCCATTGAACAGCAATATATAAGGGGCTTTTAAAAATATCCTTAGAGCTGATTTTTCCACTGTAGAGAACAAGTATTGACTAGAAAACTTTAGTAAATTCTCTAAAGAAATGTACGGTGAAATGGAGACTAATTAATATTCGTTGCGTGTATGACGTCATACGGCAAGCCGCTGTACTCAATGACTTTTTGACCGTGAGACAAACAAATCAATGGCGGACGAAAACGTAACCGTAAATATTTAATACTTTCCTTTGGACTATCGAAATAAAACTTTACACAATGATTATTTAGGTATTGAAGATTATTAAAGCAAAGTTTCAGCTCTTAAAACCCAGTATTTGTTATTTTACAATTTCGAGCCATTTTCGTCCAAGTACCCCTTTAATAATGACCATGTAAACAATGTTTACATCTTTAATTGGCAAAAAAAATCCATCTTCCCCAATTTTCCAATTAAAGATTCATTATAAAACAATACCAATGCATATGGATATCATCATTTCTGCTTAAAACACATTGGTATTTTCACTACATTTAATAACATTTCAAGATGAAAAAAGGCAATGTGAAAATTTTCGCCACCCATTGTAGTCGATTTTAACACAAAATGTTGTGATACAGTACAAATAGCATCCCACTCATCGTGTTAAAAGACCTGGCATCAGATAGTCTTATTTCCTGAGTTACACCGACGGCAAAGTATGTTTACAAAGTACGTTACAGTCGCCATTTTCTCTTCTCCGCGAGTCAGCTTGAATGACTTTTTTAACATTTTTCTAGAAACTATACCCCATTGATTTCGCTTGAATCGCATATAGGACACATATTCAATATCAGCCTTAATATTTGAGTCTGATCAGTTAATTGCAGAAGAAGAAAACACGGATATCTTTAACATATATTTATGTGAGCACCTCTACTGAGAGAACGTGATCGAGCAAGTGCTATGGCCAGGGCAACTCAAGCGTGACGCGCATGCGCAGTGAAATGGCCCCTTGTTGTAACGGTTAGTTGTGAAACATGTTTTTGATTGCCGTCAATCAAAGACATAAAAGGTGCCGAATAATAAGCAAGTAGTGTTATAGGGGCCGCACGCACCTGTTTTTTTTTCATGAGTAATCCATGAGTAATGAGTAATCCATGAGTAAATCATGAGTACAATAGACTGTGACGTAATGGTTAATTTCATGAGTACAATGGTGAAATCCATGAGTACAATAGACTGTGAATTTCATGAGTACAATAGTGAATGTCATGAGTACAATAGACTGTGACGTTATGGTGAATTTTATGAGTACAATAGACAGTGACGATTATATTTCATAAATCACTGAAACGAATCTCTCTATTTTAATTCATTATTTCGTTAAGTAAGTTATATTCTTTACAGGACATTTTCAAGGAATATATCATACACTGTTCTAGTTCCACTAAATTTTTAGTCAATCGTACATTCCTTAGAATCTGACACCACTTGTAGTGATTGTTTTCTGTTGAATCCTCCTTGTTACACCACAACGGACATATTTGAAATGGGAAACCAAACGATTCCATGATGTAAGTGTATAAAAGTCGAACTGTTCTTCCATTACCATCGCCAAAAGGGTGGAGTTGTAAAAACTCATATATAAACCATGCTGTTAGCTGAAGTAATTCTTCTACAGCTTTCATTTTGTTTGTTGTTTTAAGGTATTTCACAGTCAACAAACCCGGTTATATTTATCATTGAACATCTGCATTTTATCTTCCATATTAGAGGGATTAGAATAAAAATGAATTTCTCCCTCAAACTCTACCACTCGAATTTTATCACTGTACTTTCCCACTGTACATATATGACTACAATGATTCATCAGTATCCTGTGCACATCACGTGTAACATTATTGTCCATCAACCCAGCATCGTCACATTGACTCAATTGGTGAAGATAACCATAAGCTTTCACAAAACCCAAAGCTTCTTGGTACACTAAACTTGCTCCTTCTGTGGATTCATCTCGAAACATACATTCTACCTCCAACTTATCAACGATTCCCAAATTTTCTTGACTCATTGATCGAACCACATAACGCTTCAGCAACTCCTCGTGGATTTTAGGTTTAACGTTATTTCTTTGATGCTTTAAGCAGATATCTATAAACATAATCAACCAATCTTTCGAAATTATGATCATAAAATCTCTGTGCTGTGTGTTTTTATTAGTTATTCAAGCTGATCATGTTCACATAGCTTGCGTAGTATTGTATCGAGGAGGGAGGGGAAAAAAATGACTGATCTGAATCTGTATATTAAAATAAGAATTACATTTATCAATGATAGCAAAGTTTATTTATTTAATGAAACTATTCATTTGTATTTTTTTATGAAAAAGTGAATAAAACCGCGTTTGTTTTCCTTACAATGGTGATAAAAGCTAAATATGAATCTCACAAAAATCAATTTATTTATTTTCACTATGATTCGTACGTAGTTACAATGATTTAAACTCCAACCAATTACGTTTACATGCATATTTTCTTCTTTTTGTAGATTCTTTTGAGGTGGCTTCATCTCCCTTGCGCTTATTTCTATTCATAGAGTTTCCATTTGTTATTATATATTCATAAAAGTTTCTCTCCATCTCTTCCTGGTGTTTGAGAAGTCGTGCTAATGATTTTTGTAAATTTGGTATTTTATCCTCTGTTCCAGTTTCATCATAATTCTTTGAAGGAATGCATACTTCAAGTTTACTCCATTTTAACCATTTGGCGCGCTCTTCGATATCCATTTGATGAACTTGATCGAGATGATTTGCCAGTCGAGCAAGGTTAGTGCTTCCACATCCAAAAACAGGACAGTTTCGCCTCGTGCGACCCATGCTGAGCTCTTGACTTGACCAATGTTTCATAAAAAATGATCTCTTTTTGCAATATTAATTTTTATATATGGCGGCCCGAAAAAGAGGCCCGCGACGGCCCGAATCAGCCCGAATCAGCCCGAACTGGCCCGAACTGGCCCGAACTAGCCCGAACTAGCCCGATGGCCCTATGGGCTTTATTTGTACTCTCGCTCTCTCCTCTCTCTCTCTCTCTCTCTTTTATATATTTTGGCCCGGTCGCAACGGTTGCACATGATCAAAGTAGAATAAGATGAAATAAAAACTTTAATGAAACAAAAAAATAAATTAAAAACTCATTTTATTAAACCGAAACATTTATTTTCAAATAGCACTTACATCTAACACTAACGAGTATAAGAATTATAAGTTTCGTAGTTAATTACACTTTGTTTTGGAATTTCTTCCTGTACAAATAGTTTGTTAAGTAGAAATTTCCTTTGATGTATTGCTGATTCAGTTGCTTCCTCCCAGCTATAGTCATTATTATCCATAAGGTTTTGCTTTGTAGCCATGATCTTTTTATAAGTAGGATCTCTTCTCAAATGATGCATCCATGTCAGTTGTTCGTGTAGAACCTCCCTCAGCTCTTTTCTGTATGTAGGCAACAAAGCATTATTGGCTTTGGCTTGTGCTACTTCATCACTATTGCCGTTTTGTTTATATTTCTGCATCATCACTTCCAAATCTTGCTGATGCCTTTCCATTGCCTTGTGTTGCATTCTCGCCCAAACATCCTCTTTCTCATCTTCAGTAGAATCAAACTGACTTGGGTCAGCACTATCCTCGCTGCTATCCTCAATACTTTCTTGAGCACTACTCGCCATGCTGTCAGCACTTGATTCATCTTCGTCATAGTGGGATTGAGACATGCTACCTTATTTGCGAGTTATTTTGGGATGACTCTGTTTAGGATGCTAGCCTCCCTTATAAGCAGAGGGTTATGCTTTATTATGGGACCTTGCTGACCCAAGTCAGTTTGATTCTACTGAAGATGAGAAAGAGGATGTTTGGGCGAGAATGCAACACAAGGCAATGGAAAGGCATCAGCAAGATTTGGAAGTGATGATGCAGAAATATAAACAAAACGGCAATAGTGATGAAGTAGCACAAGCCAAAGCCAATAATGCTTTGTTGCCTACATACAGAAAAGAGCTGAGGGAGGTTCTACACGAACAACTGACATGGATGCATCATTTGAGAAGAGATCCTACTTATAAAAAGATCATGGCTACAAAGCAAAACCTTATGGATAATAATGACTATAGCTGGGAGGAAGCAACTGAATCAGCAATACATCAAAGGAAATTTCTACTTAACAAACTATTTGTACAGGAAGAAATTCCAAAACAAAGTGTAATTAACTACGAAACTTATAATTCTTATACTCGTTAGTGTTAGATGTAAGTGCTATTTGAAAATAAATGTTTCGGTTTAATAAAATGAGTTTTTAATTTATTTTTTTGTTTCATTAAAGTTTTTATTTCATCTTATTCTACTTTGATCATGTGCAACCGTTGCGACCGGGCCAAAATATATAAAAGAGAGAGAGAGAGAGAGAGGAGAGAGCGAGAGTACAAATAAAGCCCATAGGGCCATCGGGCTAGTTCGGGCTAGTTCGGGCCAGTTCGGGCCAGTTCGGGCTGATTCGGGCTGATTCGGGCCGTCGCGGGCCTCTTTTTCGGGCCGCCATATATAAAAATTAATATTGCAAAAAGAGATCATTTTTTATGAAACATTGGTCAAGTCAAGAGCTCAGCATGGGTCGCACGAGGCGAAACTGTCCTGTTTTTGGATGTGGAAGCACTAACCTTGCTCGACTGGCAAATCATCTCGATCAAGTTCATCAAATGGATATCGAAGAGCGCGCCAAATGGTTAAAATGGAGTAAACTTGAAGTATGCATTCCTTCAAAGAATTATGATGAAACTGGAACAGAGGATAAAATACCAAATTTACAAAAATCATTAGCACGACTTCTCAAACACCAGGAAGAGATGGAGAGAAACTTTTATGAATATATAATAACAAATGGAAACTCTATGAATAGAAATAAGCGCAAGGGAGATGAAGCCACCTCAAAAGAATCTACAAAAAGAAGAAAATATGCATGTAAACGTAATTGGTTGGAGTTTAAATCATTGTAACTACGTACGAATCATAGTGAAAATAAATAAATTGATTTTTGTGAGATTCATATTTAGCTTTTATCACCATTGTAAGGAAAACAAACGCGGTTTTATTCACTTTTTCATAAAAAAATACAAATGAATAGTTTCATTAAATAAATAAACTTTGCTATCATTGATAAATGTAATTCTTATTTTAATATACAGATTCAGATCAGTCATTTTTTTCCCCTCCCTCCTCGATACAATACTACGCAAGCTATGTGAACATGATCAGCTTGAATAACTAATAAAAACACACAGCACAGAGATTTTATGATCATAATTTCGAAAGATTGGTTGATTATGTTTATAGATATCTGCTTAAAGCATCAAAGAAATAACGTTAAACCTAAAATCCACGAGGAGTTGCTGAAGCGTTATGTGGTTCGATCAATGAGTCAAGAAAATTTGGGAATCGTTGATAAGTTGGAGGTAGAATGTATGTTTCGAGATGAATCCACAGAAGGAGCAAGTTTAGTGTACCAAGAAGCTTTGGGTTTTGTGAAAGCTTATGGTTATCTTCACCAATTGAGTCAATGTGACGATGCTGGGTTGATGGACAATAATGTTACACGTGATGTGCACAGGATACTGATGAATCATCGTAGTCATATATGTACAGTGGGAAAGTACAGTGATAAAATTCGAGTGGTAGAGTTTGAGGGAGAAATTCATTTTTATTCTAATCCCTCTAATATGGAAGATAAAATGCAGATGTTCAATGATAAATATAACCGGCGCTGGTTGACTGTGAAATACCTTAAAACAACAAACAAAATGAAAGCTGTAGAAGAATTACTTCAGCTAACAGCATGGTTTATATATGAGTTTTTACAACTCCACCCTTTTGGCGATGGTAATGGAAGAACAGTTCGACTTTTATACACTTACATCATGGAATCGTTTGGTTTCCCATTTCAAATATGTCCGTTGTGGTGTAACAAGGAGGATTCAACAGAAAACAATCACTACAAGTGGTGTCAGATTCTAAGGAATGTACGATTGACTAAAAATTTAGTGGAACTAGAACAGTGTATGATATATTCCTTGAAAATGTCCTGTAAAGAATATAACTTACTTAACGAAATAATGAATTAAAATAGAGAGATTCGTTTCAGTGATTTATGAAATATAATCGTCACTGTCTATTGTACTCATAAAATTCACCATAACGTCACAGTCTATTGTACTCATGACATTCACTATTGTACTCATGAAATTCACAGTCTATTGTACTCATGGATTTCACCATTGTACTCATGAAATTAACCATTACGTCACAGTCTATTGTACTCATGATTTACTCATGGATTACTCATTACTCATGGATTACTCATGAAAAAAAACAGGTGCGTGCGGCCCCTATAACACTACTTAAGCAGCAGCCAAAACTGGCTGTTGGAATGTCTGAGTTCGCAGAAACACGTAAACCGCAGCAAGGTGTTAAAAGGTCCCTATCATTGCAAGCTCAACGTTCGTCTCGCTTCAATGCAAAGGCCCGGCTACCTTTGTACAACATTCTAAGCTTTTCAAAACAGTCCTGAACGAATGGTATTGTTTGTCTAAAATGTAATTTTGAGCAGGTTTTGTTTGAAAAGACTACCGAATTGATTGTAAGTGAAGATTTGTCGAAAAGACTGAAAAACTCATAAAATTAAAAAAACGATAAAAAAAAACGATAACAACTCCATGACAACATAGTTACATTTATAATAGAATCTTATACTTCGATTTAAACTCGCGCGCTGATTGGTTGAGAAAGAAACCGGATGCGAGGGTATTGCTCCGCGGTCTCCGCGATTCATGCGATATTGATTTCTCTCGTGAAATTCAACGTGGAATTCCCTCGTCGTCCAATGAATTTACCTATAATATACATGAAAAAATTACTCGAATTTGATTGGCTTAGAGCAGTGCAGTTCAAGTTCAAGTGTAACACAGTGCAAAAAAGTGTAACACATGCAGTGCAAAAAAGTGTAACAAATGCAAATTACAAAAAAAAAATTTTGCTTGTGATTGGCTAATAAACAATAGAAAAATATTTTAACCAATCAAATGAAAGATTATGATGGCGAAAAATTTGCGGAAAATTTGAAGCGAAGTTGACATTCGAGAGGGAAAAAATGGCAGCCATTTTGAATGAGAAAAGATTTTGTAAATGCTTCGGATTTTGTCATTAAAGAACTTAAAATGGCTCAAAAAACGAAAAAACTAGTAGGAACTTACGTCGTTTTGGCTTAATGTATATAAGAAATGGTGTGAAGAGAGGAATATAACGACGTCAATAGATATTTTTTTAGCCGCAAACTTCTTTTATTTACCGTTTCGTAACGAGTACAATTGTTAAAAGAGAAGGAGTTCAACTAGTGAAGAAAGTACATAAAAATATATTAATTACAATGAATTGTTTACAAAAGTTGAAATAAAAGTATAATAAATAAATACTGTATATTGTTTTACCTTAAAAATGTGGCTTCCCACCATAAATATCTAGAAAAGTAACAACTCTAATGCCGAGTAACAACTCTATGCCGAGTCAAGGTCCATCTTTGTCAATGAATCCAACGATGATGAAATCACAAGAACAAAGTTTCCTGAACACGTTCAACAACTGCCAGGTTTCCTTCAACTTTTAACAACTCGAAGTCTACAGTAAATCCAAACGTCCAGTCAAGCAGTCGTCGAAAGCGTCGATATTTCATTGACAAGTGATTCAGATTTAGATTAACTTTCACAGCAAAAAACAGTAAACATTTTGCCACATTTCGGCTTAGAAAATTAGAAAAAAACTCTTTGAAGTTGGTCTTTTATGTATTAGAATCCGAAATCGCTTTACATATTCACATTTTGTTGTCAAATAAGCTCTTTGAAGTTGGATCCTAGTTCGCTTTGAATATGATGGTTGTAAACGAACGAATTTCATATTATGGGTTCAATAAGGCGTGGTTTGTTTGTTAATGGCAAAAAAATACTGTTACAGTAAATTTTTTACTGTTAGTGTTATAATGGCTAAAATTTTACTGTTTAATGTTATATAGCCAAAAAAATGTTTAGTGTTATCGAGGTACCTCCATTCAGACCCTCTGATAATGCTAATCTAATAAATTGCTTTAGAAAGTATTTATCACAATTTTTCTGTAACTAAACTAGGTTTAGAAAGTTTCAATTCAGTTGATCAAAAATTAATTGATAGTTGATTCGGAGGCCGTATATGAAATTTACAAAACTCGATTCATTTATACAAATTTCAAAACAAGTAATAAAAAAATCGAATAATATTCTATTAACCTCGATAGGAAGGCATGCGCTCGTTTGACTGATAATAATATACCATGCCAGAAATAGGAACAGCAAACCATAATTGTTTTCTTGCTACAAGTACCACATAGTACCTATACGCATTATTGTATTGTGTACTACTATTGTGTACTGTACTACTATTGTGCACTATTGTATACCAAAATATAGCAGCTATCGATACCTAGTATCTCAGTATCTCAGTATCTCAGTATCTCAGTATCACAGTATCACAGTATCTCAGTATCTCAGTATCTCAGTATCACAGTATCTCAGTATCTCAGTATCTCGGTATCACAGTATCACAGTATCACAGTATCACAGTATCACAGTATCACAGTATCACAGTATCACAGTATCACAGTATCACAGTATCACAGTATCACAGTATCACAGTATCACAGTATCACAGTATCACAGTATCACAGTATCACAGTATCACAGTATCACAGTATCACAGTATCACAGTATCACAGTATCACAGTATCACAGTATCACAGTATCACAGTATCACAGTATCACAGTATCACAGTATCACAGTATCACAGTATCACAGTATCACAGTATCACAGTATCACAGTATCACAGTATCACAGTATCACAGTATCACAGTATCACAGTATCACAGTATCACAGTATCACAGTATCACAGTATCACAGTATCACAGTATCACAGTATCACAGTATCACAGTATCACAGTATCACAGTATCACAGTATCACAGTATCACAGTATCACAGTATCACAGTATCACAGTATCACAGTATCACAGTATCACAGTATCACAGTATCACAGTATCACAGTATCACAGTATCACAGTATCACAGTATCACAGTATCACAGTATCACAGTATCACAGTATCACAGTATCACAGTATCACAGTATCACAGTATCACAGTATCACAGTACCACAGTACCACAGTACCACAGTACCACAGTACCACAGTACCACAGTATCACAGTATCACAGTACCACAGTACCACAGTACCACAGTACCACAGTACCACAGTACCACAGTACCACAGTATCACAGTACCACAGTATCACAGTATCACAGTACCACAGTACCACAGTACCACAGTATCACAGTACCACAGTATCACAGTATCACAGTATCACAGTATCACAGTATCACAGTATCACAGTATCACAGTATCACAGTATCACAGTATCACAGTATCACAGTATCACAGTATCACAGTATCACAGTATCACAGTATCACAGTATCACAGTACCACAGTACCACAGTACCACAGTACCACAGTACCACAGTACCACAGTATCACAGTATCACAGTACCACAGTATCATAGTACCATAGTACCACAGTACCATAATATCACAGTATCATAGTACCACAGTATCACAGTACCATAGTACCACAGTATCACAGTATCACAGTACCACAGTACCACAGTACCACAGTACCACAGTACCACAGTATCACAGTATCACAGTACCACAGTACCACAGTACCACAGTATCACAGTATCACAGTACCACAGTACCAAAGTACCACAGTACCATATTTCTGTATTTTAAGGCATACTTTGTTACCTGGCCATATACCAATCGATGGGTCATCGATGAAAATTGATCATCGAAAACTGATCAATGAAATCAATGAAAATCGATAATCACAACAAAATAATTTGATGTGATTATATCGATCACATCGATTGTATTGATTTTATCGAACCGGCAATGTTTGAGCCGGAACACCTAAATCGTATTGATCATTCAATTGGATAACAGAAAATGCCTGTTGAATTGTTATTTGAAAATTAAACTGTAGTTGATTTGTGGTAATTGGTGGTTGATGTTTAGATACGGAATTTTTGTCAGTCAGTTTACAATAGTCCCACAAACTGGGTGATAGATTAATTTGCATCATTTTTTTCGACTAAATTCAGTCGATTAATTTCGATTTTTATCTATTGATATCGAAGATTATCGAAAAAATGGATTGGAATGGCCGTAAATATGCAAAGTTTTAATAGTAAAGACATAAGTATTTGATTAACTTGTTTCACCTATCCATTTTATTAGGTTAATATATTAATTAAACTAAACAATTTTTCGCCGCTTTCGATCTATTTCAATTTTAATTTCCGCTGGACGATTGACCGTGGGCTCTTCATCTATTTGGGTTTCCTGTGGTGCCTCGTTTTCAAGTAGCTATAAATAGTCCGTGTGGTGCGAAGATTGTAGCCTTTGTAGTAAGCAAGGGTTTTGAATCGGTCGAGTAGTTATAAAGAATTTAATGTTTTGAATACCTACATGGTAGTGTAGCTAGAAAAGGACCATGTCTAGCAGAAGACGTTTCAACGCTGAATGTTTTCTGCCGGACAGGATCGAGAAACGTTTGGCTGAAAAAAAGTTGTTTCAAAAGGAAGTCGACGAAGTATTTCAGCAACTCAAAAATCTTCAGGGTTCTGTGATCGACAAAGAATTAGATCTGAGCGAGGATTATGCCTTGGTAATCCTTTCTGGACAGACCAACATTACAACTGTTTTCACTGGAGTAGCGAGTGTAACGTTCACAGACATTGCTCGAATTGCCAAACTTTGACATCTCTAAATGTGAGACTAAAAGTTATCAAAAGTTGGAGAAAAGATAAATCTGATCTATATCTTGAAGATCATATATTTCTTTAAATACTAGACTACGAGTAGTCCTACTTTTCCCTCCAGAATCAGTAATTTAAAAAAACCGAGTGTTGCGGGATTCCTGTGGAGCGCGCCGGAAATAGATCGTTGAGTAGGGAGAGGAAAAGAAGGGACTACAGACAACACTGTAAGAAACGAATTACCCGTTGCTCTCACAACGGAAAATTCCGATTGGCTAAAAACGATCGATCTGTCAGCGGCTGTAATGGAACGCGCCGAGCTGTCAAGCGTCATCGTGAAACATTCCAGCACACGGTCACTTAGTTTAATATGGCTGACGATGAAGCTATTTTAAACGAGTGTCTGGAAAGTTTTCCAAACGTTTCATCCTTAAAAGAAGAACAGAAAGTGGCCGTTATCAATTTGCTAGATGGAAAGATGTTTTCGCTATTCTGCCGACCGGTTTTGTCAAGAGCTTGATCTACCAACTATTTGTTTTGGCGAAGCTAAAATCTCAAAGCTGTTGTGTCCTTGTTGTTTCGCCATTGAAAAGTATTATTGACGATCAAATACGAGATTTAACTGATGTTTGCATCACTGCAACCGAAGTGAACGAAAAATTTGATCTCAGATCTGAACGCCAGAACGTCCTGGGAGGTCAAACAGATTTTCCGTTGAAATATGTGAAACTTTTGCAATTTCTCCGTAAACTATTTTGAAAGAGCAGCCACATGCTCTGCAAAAGTCATCGACTGTGGATGGATTCGGCTTTCGCCCTCTCTTGTCAGTTTTTTTTTGGTGTATCCGCCATAGATGTTTACATTGCGAAGCGATAATAAGAGACTATTTTCCCGCGTGTTTAACAACCTAGCCATTTTACAGATCCAATTGGATTGGTTAAAATTAATTGGATTTAATTGCAGTCTAAATGATCCATTTGATATTGATTACCCGATGACACGATTTTGACAAGATAACTATGTGTTAAAAAGGGCGGTAATTCGTTTCTTACAGTGTTGTCTGTAGTCCCTTCTTTTCCTCTCCCTACTCAACGATCTATTTCCGGTGCGCTCCACAGGAATCCCGCAACACTCGTTTTTTTAAATTACTGATTCTGGAGGGAAAAGAAGGACTACTCGTAGTCTATTTAAATACTGAAAAGCTTATCAGGAAAGTAGCGGTGGTGGAGGGTCCACAATAGGAGTTTCCTGATCCCGCTATCCCGCTCGTTTTTATTTGATATACGGCCATCCCGTCAGTTTTAATGTTAAAATCACGATTCCGGCATATTAAAAGTTAAAATTATTTGTAATAATAAAAGTGACAAAAATATGTAACACAGACCATACCTTTCTGTTTATCAATTTATCTGTGTTATACAGAGTACTGCATATTGAATAGTGCATTATTGCAAGACAGAAATGCATTTTGGGCCATGTAATCTTATTTACAATAACATAAATAATAATTAGTTATTTTATTCTTAGTGCATTCCATTCAAAACAATGTACTAGTTAATTATGGGGAGTAAATACTAGTCTACCTACTGGTAGGAAATGCTGACGTTTTACATTTGGATTATAAGTAAATATAAACAGGGAACGCGGCTTGAGAGCAGAGAAGAGAACTAAGTCAACTAGAGATAAAACAGGCAATGATTTTGTATTGATTTGGTCTACATGCATGAATTGTACTTTGTGGCTCATCTTTTTTAGGACATTGCTTTGGAATAGTATTTGGTTTTAAATCAACAACAACATCGTAATGCAATCAATTTTAATGATATAGATAAACACAACAATCATTTTGTGGTGAGGAATTATCTAGCCTTTGTTTAAAAAATTTGTACCAACTATAAGTTTTTCCAACCTTAGTATGCTGAGGCAGCAATGATGAGGCAGTCAATATCTCAATAGACAACTGACCTATATAAAACTAAGCAATTCGCAGAAAAAATAAAGACGAAAACTTCTAGTTCGTTTATAGATGGACTGCTCTTCGATGCCTGTATAAACGAAACGCACATATTGTGCATGAGTTGTTATGCAGCATTTTATTTCGAATGTTTTACTGAATTGCTGCATGAACGCTTTGTGCATGGAAAACAAATTCAAAGAGCTCGTATTTGTAATTAAAAAGCTACATAATTTTCTAGATTAATTAACTAGATTACCTACTTTTTGTACAACACTGGTACAAACAACGGCAAACTGCTATGAACTAACTTGTTACAACCCAAAACGAATAAAGCAAGACAACATGCATGGTTTACAATACAGTTGAAAACTACTTATTTGCACTCACAATATAAACATGATAAATTTCTTAAATAAACTGATAGACATACTGAGATACAACTTGTAACTAATTATAAATTACAATTAATGATTTTATATTGATTTCATGGGTTCCAGTAGTTGTTTATGTTTCTAGTTTTGACTCGAGTTGTTGATCTACAATATCCTTACGTTCTTCTTCAATAGCACAATTTTCTCTTGATTTTTTTCCCCACGGCTAGCTCTAAATCACTTTCAGACTTCTATCAAGTAGTTTAGGATGTTGTCCAGTAATTTTGATATACAACTCGCATCAAAAGCGCACGCTATTTCATATCCTTGATTGTCGTTAACGAAAGGCATTGTGGGTCCCAAAAAAATTATCTATTCAGCCCGCTTTAATACATGAATTAGTACTGCTTCCTTGCTCGCTCGCTCAGGCTCGCTTCGCTGCGTCAGCAATCACTGTATATGTATTATCTATTATAAATCAATCAGACCCACAATGCCATTTAGTCTTAGAGTACACTATTCAGTATTCAATGTTTTTTGTACATGATTGTTCGTATGCAATGTTCACTTGCAGTAATACAGTTGATCTGGAGCAATATAAATCCAAGTGTCAAAACTCGACTTTTCAGTCTTTTCTTTTCATTTCATTTTCCTTTTTTTTTTGTTATGTAATCTTAAAACAGATCATAATACACTTGGCATTCCTTTATCGTGATAGATGTGTCCAGATTAAGACCATTTTACCATGTTTACCGGAAATAAGCACAAAAGACCACACAAGAGAATTATTTACCTAGATAAATTGGTATTAAAACTTATACAATTATTGCCTGAGTAACTCTGTTAACCGTCAAGAATGGCTCCAATGAAAGTCGTAAAATGAAGTTTGATTGTTGCATTAAATAACTGCACAAAAACAGCATAGGCATAGAAATAGACTTGTTTTCTTTATAAAAACGTAGAACACATTATTATGGCATTTATAGGACTATTACCTTTGGTTCTACTGTATTTTATTTTCTAGATCTCTACAAAAACAAGACTATTGCGATCTGTTACACTGTAATTGTTACAAATCCCGCATTACAGTACCGTGATACGATTGGTACTGTAATACTGTGATACTATGGTGGTATGGTACTTTGGTACTGCAATATACTGTGATACTATGGTACTGTGATGTACTGTAATACTGTGATACTATGGTACTGTGGTACTATGATACTATGGTACTTTGGTACTGTGATACTATGGTACTGTGATACTATGGTACTGTGATACTGTGGTACTGTGGTACTGTGATACTGTGATACTGTGGTACTGTGGTACTGTGGTACTGTGATACTGTGGTACTATGATACTATGGTACTTTGGTACTGTGATACTGTGATACTATGGTACCGTGGTACTGTGATACTGTGATACTGTGATACTGTGATACTGTGATACTGTGATACTGTGATACTGTGATACTGTGATACTGTGATACTGTGATACTGTGATACTGTGATACTGTGATACTGTGGTACTGTGATACTGTGATACTGTGATACTGTGATACTATGGTACTGTGATACTGTGGTACTGTGGTACTGTGATACTATGGTACTTTGGTACTGTGGTACTTTGGTACTGTGGTACTATGATACTGTGGTACTGTGGTGCTGTGATACTGTGATACTGTGGTACTGTGGTACTGTGGTACTGTGGTACTGTGGTACTGTGGTACTGTGGTACTGTGATACTATGGTACATTGGCACTGTGGTACTGTGATACTATGGTACTGTGATACTATGGTACATTGGTACTGTGATACTGTGGTACTGTGGTACTGTGGTACTGTGGTACTGTGGTACTGTGGTACTGTGGTACTGTGATACTGTGATACTGTGGTACTGTGATACTGTGGTACTGTGGTACTGTGATACTGTGATACTGTGATACTGTGATACTGTGATACTGTGATACTGTGATACTGTGATACTGTGATACTGTGATACTGTGATACTGTGATACTGTGATACTGTGATACTGTGATACTGTGATACTGTGATACTGTGATACTGTGATACTGTGATACTGTGATACTGTGATACTGTGATACTGTGGTACTGTGGTACTGTGGTACTGTGGTACTGTGGTACTGTGATACTGTGATACTGTGATACTGTGATACTGTGATACTGTGATACTGTGATACTGTGATACTGTGATACTGTGATACTGTGATACTGTGATACTGTGATACTGTGATACTGTGGTACTGTGGTACTGTGGTACTGTGATACTGTGATACTGTGATACTGTGATACTGTGATACTGTGATACTGTGATACTGTGGTACTGTGGTACTGTGATACTGTGATACTGTGATACTGTGATACTGTGATACTGTGATACTGTGTAAAAAGGTTGAAAAGGAAAAAAGGGGTGGAAGTAACAGGAAGAAAAAGTGACCAGTTAAAAGCGGTACCCTGGTACAGGTAGCAAGAGAAAAAAGACAGAGAAGCAATCCCATAACAGGCAGCATATGGATAATAAACATTCAAGCATGACAACAGCGAGTGTCGAAGCGCAGAAAATAAGCTTAAATATTGTCACCATAAACTTTATATCAAAATTTTTAAGCATTTCTTTTTAATACTCTTAATTTTAAAATAGCCTCTATCTTTCTTACTGAATATCTATAAAGCATTAGATGAATATACGCAAGTGAATATTTTTACCTGTTCAGCCATTTTGTTTTTGATTGATTCTGCGCATGCGTGAAAAATTCCGCTGTTCGACACTTTCGGCTTACTGCAGGCCCATGGTCAATTCAAAGGAGCACGTCGCTTCAAAAGGTATTTGTCATCACTTCAAAGGAGTATCACTTCAAATCAAAGCTGCATATATACTTTCCTCACTTCATAAGTGTGACTGCGTCACTTTAAAAGTGGATCAACTCTCTTCAATCGACGATGACCTCATTCATTAACAGACATCGATTTGACCTATGTACCGTGCCATACAATTCCCATAGGTCTCCGATCACCCATTTCCAGATGATTGGTCCTTTTGTGTATACTGTAAACCTATTGTATTCTTTGTTAGCTTCGTTCTTTGTTTAAATTGCAATTTTTTGTTGTTTCTTTTGAATTACGTAAACTGTGTCCGGTACATGGAGAAGGGGCCTACATGAAGAACATTGCCGTATTTACTCGAATAAGCGCCGCCCTCGAATAAGCGCCGCACTTTAACGCTATAGATTTATTCTAGGACAGCATTGGAAATATTTTTTTTATCAAAAGCTATATTCTTCAGTCCAAAGTAATTATATTTCACCGCTCGCCCAATTAAGTTATCTCCCCAACATACGTAGTTCTGATCAAGAAGGGAACAGTGAGATCGAGAACAATTTAATAAGCTCCGCGGCGCTTATTCGAGTACATACGGTGATTGATATATAATTATTAATAGAAAACGCTCATTGGAATGTTCATGTGCCCGGCATTTAATAAGGCCAGTGTTTGTTATATCCCCAGCCGTCCTTTTACGGCCCCATATATATTTGAATAATCCTTATGTGACTACCTACATGAAGTAGTTACCCCCTCCCAAACAAGCTACCCAGTCCCCACGCTTTCAACTAGTTTCACACCTTTCCACCATTCTCGTACCCAGACCCTACTCGGCTTTTTGGCAGATCGTAGGCACTGGGAAACCCTACCGGCCGGAAGCCAGAATTGTTGTTACAGCGTCAAGAGAGCGCATGCGCCATCGACCGAGGTGCCCTGGGCACGAGAATGAACTAATGAACGGCGAGCACATCGCATCGACGCCAACCTAATTAATATTCATCGTCTTCTGTACGAGCCTGGGCACGCTTGAATTTGCAAACTATTTATTTATGTTTTATGAATTGATTTTAAAATTAGGCATGGATAAGGAAATATTACCGTAGAATAACATTCTTGGATCAGAATTCTATAAACTTAAAAAAGAAAGGATTTATGAGCCTGTAAAGAATGTTGACACGTGTCTTAGGTTCTCCGAAGCAGTAACCTTCCCGGCACTGTGAGTTAGGCGAATTTAAAAATAGCCGTAACTTGTTTAATTTTAACCCAAATCGCTTGAAATCTTCACAGACACTTAATTAAATAATAACTGAAAATGACACTAAAATTTTTTATTGAATTGTATTAATATTTCGTTGAAAAACTTCGAAGTTTTAAAAGTCGCCTTATAAATAGTGAGCTTGGGCTACCTGTGGATATGCCTAGTTAGACCATTGCTATTGTTATACCACTTAGCCAATCAGATCCCTTGATATTATCAGGTTTCCCAGAGCCTACGACATTTCGTTAGAAAGCTGAGTAGGGTCTGGGTACGAGAATGACCTTTCCACCATTCTCGTACCCAGACCCTACTTAGCTTTCTAACGAAAGGTCGTAGGCTCTGGGAAACCTGATAATATCAAGTGATCTGATTGGCTGAGTGGTATAACAATAGCAATGGTCTAACAAGGCATATCCACAGGTAGCCCAAGCTCAATATTTATATAAGAAAATATAAGGCGACTTTTGAAACCTTCGAAGTTTTTCAATTAAATATTAAAACAATTCAACAAAACTTTTAGTGTCATTTTCAGTTATTATTTAATTAAGTTTCTCTGAAGATTTCAAGCGATTTGGGTTAAAATTAAACGGGAAATTAAACAAGTTACGGCTACTTTTAAATTCTCACTGTGCCGGGAAGGCTGCAGCTTCGGAGAGCCTAAGACACGTGTCAACATTCTTTACAGGCTCATAAATCCTTTCTTTTTTAAGTTTATAGAATTCTGATCCAAGAATGTTATTCTACGGTAATATTTCCTTATCCTTCCCTAATTTTACCGCTCAAATGCACTTCTTTAGCCATTAAAATCAATTCATAAAACATAAATAGTTTGCAAATTCAAGCGTGCTTTGCACGTACAGAAGACGATGATTCATGAATATTAATTAAGTTGGGATGTGCTCGTTCATTCTCGTGCCCAAACAACTCGGTCGAATTTAAAGATGGCGCATGCGCTCTGTTGACGCTGTCACAACAATTCTGGCTTCCGGTCCGGTAGGGTTTTCCCAGAGCCTACGATCTGCCAGAAAGCTGAGTAGGGTCTGGGTACGAGAATGACCTTTCCACTCGTTTCTGCCGTAACGGAATACTTTAAGACCCCGGGGGTTGGTGCTGCTCTTACTCCGACTAAGAATTAGCACTCGAAACGTCAGGCATCATATGCTTGTAATTGGCAATTGTGGAGGAGCTCTATTTCCTTGAACAAAGCACGATGAGGAACTGAGCCCTTGTCATGCCCGGTAAAATAAATCCAAACTTAAGTTTTGACGTTTTATTTATCTGTTGCTAAAATTCCTGCAGTTCAAAAAAGAAACTAGTTAATGTATTTGCGACCAGGCCTGCATACGAATTCACCAAAGTTGTTAGCGTGCATTTTTGTAATGCTGTATTTTATAAAAATATAAATAAAACGAAGGGAAAACCCCCAGCTCGCCGTTTATTCATCCATAAAAACAGTACGTGTCGAAAGTATTTGAATATATTGAAAGAAGAAAATAAACAACGGATTAAGAATGCAATGTTCATGTGAAACTTCGGCCTTTGCACCTTGATTTAATATAAACATACTTTTTGAAAGAGAATTTAGTCGAGCTCCTTTCACTGATTGTCAGGCATCCAAAACTTGAATGTCAGAGCTATATAGCTAGCTTGCATCACTTGCTCTTCTAGAAGAAACGAGAACTAAGAAAAAAGATTTAGAATGGCTTCTCTTGAGATATTTTGGACTTGAACGACGATTCAATGAACTTTTGAAGTCTTGCAGAAACATCGTCGATCGTCCCTAATGGCTTTTAAACTATGGTCGTCCGGATGTTTCAAAATTCGCCCAAATAAATTCACCCGCGCTAAAATAAATTCGCTCGCGCTAAAATAAATTCTGAAACTAAAGCTAAAACTCGCTATCGCTCGGTCAATACGACAAGACTGAGGTCTGAGATTTCCCTGTAATGACCGAACGGACGAGGTTAATAAGTTATTTATTATATGGCTATTTTAAAAAGCATTCATGTGATGGCTGCCTCGACAAACTTACAGCAATTTTAATGCCAAAATATTAAAATTACTGCAGCTTTCTTGATTATTCCAAATCAAAGATCATTTAAAGACAAAGGGTTTTGTTTATATCTCAACATAAAACAAAGTAAAGAAACAAAAAACAAGTTTTACAAAGGATTTTAGCTGACATAAACAAGTGAGCCACGATGGATGTTGAAACGAGTTGAAATTCGTCGGTCTTGTGGACGTTTGCATCGAGAAAAAGAGCCGAAGGAAGCTTATTTTTCGATAAACAATAATAAGAACTTTAATCGAAATCACTGTCAACTTTTGAAGGAATTTATTTGTCTGTGTCATACTTTATGAAGAAGATGAAAGGATGATATGAGGAACGCTGACAGCACTTTGGATCGAGTAAATCGTCCTTTTCAAGATTTTTGAACCTTTTGTATGCAGAAAAAGAAAGACAATAACACTGCCTGACTTCAAAAACTATGTTTACTTTAGTAGAAAAACTTTTCGTGAGTTTTAAAGCTTTTTCAAAGTGACTGAAAAGCAACGACATGTATATCTCAACAAAAGATACCTCAAATCACCGCCGTGCTGTTTACAAGGAAAGATAAAAACTAAAAGTACACTTTTCAACTGTTATTGAGGTATGTGAAAGCTTTATGTTCTTTTGAGAATTAAAAAATAAGCTTTTGAGTATTTTCATAACCTATGAAATATGTGTATTCTCTCGTGAGTTTTTGCAATATTGATTTGATTTTATCAACTTTTGCTTGTCAAAATGTTTTCAAAAACAACCAATGCTTCTCACTTAGCCTTGAATTAAAGTTCTTATTATTGTTTATCGAAAAATAAGTAGGTTTTTGTTGTTGTTTTCACCTCGCGTACAAACAAACTCAAAGCCACCGTCCAGCCGAGAAAAAATAATGACCGGTCATCACAAGAAAATAATGACCGGTCATTTTGTGCCAGCAACCAATCAGAGCGCACGGAATTTTGATGCCATATAATAATGTTGTATATTAAGCACTTAATGACTGGTCCCGAGGGAAACAGTTAGTTTTGTTTCCCGAGAATCTCAATGTTTCCTGAGGCTCCAGCCGAGAAATTTATTTACGAAAAAAAAATTCGTTACAAATTACGTGGTGAAAATTGAAATGTAATGATATTACAAAGATTTTAGTCGACCAAAAAATGTCAAATGACAATAATGTAATGTTTCATTTTATTAAAGTGAAATGAAAAGGGAAAATGTTTGTTGTTTACTTATAAGTTGGACTTTGACCTGATTACGTGGATTTATTCCCCTCTCACGTGGATTTATTACCCGCGCGGGAGTTATATCGATTTATTTCCCTCCACGTGACGTGCTCTCGACCAATAAGAAAACGAGTTTGAATAGGATATATAATAATGATGTTTAAACGTTTTTTGAGTTTTAGTTTCGATTTTTTATGACCGAAAAAAATATTTCGCACCCTTCTCTACTGAGGCAGGTTTTGGTGCGCAATTTTTTCCTGTCATGGGTTATGCTAACAACTTGAGTTTGTTAGCTTCGCGCTGATTGGCTAGTTACATTTTCTTGTATCATCTAGAAAGAAAAGTAATCTATTACTCAACCAAAAACAACAAATTGAAAAGACATGCATAATAGTGCATGCGTAATAGTCAGTGTTATTTTCAATGTTATTTTCTTTCTTACCTTCACGATGACACAGAAGTTATAGCTACGCCTCCATATATGTAGTTCAAAAAAGAAAGAAAAAAACACAAAAAAACTGGATTCAGTTTCCGATCATGCTTTGTTCAACGAAATGAGGCTCGAGCAAATCGCACGTTGGGAGATTTGGCAATGACCTACTTATTATATACCACAACATCATTTTTTGATTATTCTATTATTCTGGTATTGTAGTGATTGACTTTGAAGACCCACAACACCAAGACTACTTCACTGCCGAACCAAGTGCTGATTCGTCGTTTGTTCTATCAACCAACTATCATAAGAATGGAATTAACTCTCTTTATTGGACATGGCCTGCTAAACCACCAACAGCTCAGCCGAACATCAAACGTACACTAACCCTAGACCTTTCAACCAACAACCATATTCGAGATGATGAAAAAGAGCTCAAGAATGGTGGAATCAAATTTTGGATGTATCGCGCAAACAATGACCAACGATCCCAGATGAAAATTTCATTCATTGGTCAAAATAGTATTGATATAGAGACAACAAGCGAGGAAACAGTAGTAGCGTTAGACTTCATCGGCTGGCGTGCAGTGTGGATTGGTTACAAAGAATTTCCGTCATCGCAGTTCGCTTTGACAACGCTCAAGAAAATTGAGTTCACGATTTCCACAGATGGAGAAGATTCGCTGTATATTGACTTGATTCAGTTCATGAATAAGTTGGGTAAACAGTCAAGGGATTTAACTGTCTCAATAGTAGGTGAAAGTGTTGCTACCCGGCCACCATTCTATACTGAAAAAGATTTCTGGCAGAGATCTCTTCGATGGCAACAAGAAGGACCTGCAAGTGATTTATCGACTGTTCCAGACAACAAGGTTGTCAAACTAGCAGACATTGGAAAGATTGAGAGCAGAATTGACAACTGGTACCTAGATGTGACAGAGTCCGTCAAATCACTCGAAGATTATATGCCTGCGACTGCATCCCCCGGTGAATATGATTTTCAAGAAGCTAAGAAGAAAAGATGGGAGACCTTGTCTGGAGAAATCGCCAATGCGCACGAGCATTATGAAAACATTGACTTTACCAATCACCGTCCAACATTGTTTACCAAGGAATCTGACTTTGGAGAAAACGACATCAAGACAGGTCCAACAGCAATGACCAAATTCGGTTTCGTGTTTCATAAGGTTTTGTTTCCACTCTCCATCGAGTATAACTTTATGACGCGAGAAGCGCAAAAAGAAGCCCTCACAACTGCCTACTGTAACACTTTAAAAACCGACCAAATTACTGCAGCACACGCTACTGTCAATAAATTTGCAGGACCAAGTAGTGTTTTGGGACAAGCGTTTGTAACTATAGTCACCAATAAAAAATCAGGACCAGATGAATTGGACTGTGACAGTGTCATCAATGAGCTCAATCAGGAACGTTTTGACAGAATCAAGGCATTATTGGAGTACTTACAAGATCAAGGTTGGGCCGAAGGAAGTGGACTTGGCTCGATTGACCACGAGATGAACAAAGGTGGATCCGGTTTCATGAATTCAATGTTTCTAATTCGTCATGCTCTGAGGTCTGAAACAGCACTGTTCCAAAGTCTCCTGCAAGCGATGAAATGGTACAATGACTTCAACGAGATCTACCAAGATGATAATGACTATATCTACGATGGGTCGACATCAGACCGCATAAGGACAATTTTCCTCTACAGATTGTTCATCATACTGGTAGATAATGGAAACAAAGATCAACAGATCAATAACCTGGAGTATTTACGAAAATGGGGCAAACACGCTCTGAGAGTCAACAAAGGTCTTGGTGGTCTGATCAAACCTGACCATACTGGTTTTCACCACAAGACATTCTATGGAGTAGCGTACGTGCCCCATGCACTTCACAATGCAGCTCTAATGCAGTATTTCCTGGACGGGACAAGCTTTGCTTTACCTCAAGAATCCAAAGATAACATTCGCAAATGTCTTGAAGTGATGCGAATAACAGCTGTAAAGTATTCCACTCCAAACGGACTTTGCGGCCGTTTTCCTAATTACAACAGAGCAATCTTATCTGAACACGTTCCTGCCTACGCTTACATTAGTTACGTTCATGGTCAAACCGCATCACAAGACCAGACTGACCGACCTGAAATGTTCCTCAGACTCTTCCAAACAGATTTTGCAAACCTTAATTCTTATTTAGAAGAAGGGAAAATTAAATCTGGAATCTATTACTGGAATACGATTGGGTCCCTTGATGTTTTGAAGAAAGTAAAAACGCTTCCTTGTAGCGGTAGCCCACCTTGTGCAGCAGAGAGTTCTCCAAATGGACACTGGAGCAAGAACTATGCAGCCCTATCAATCCATCGACGTGGAGACTGGAGTGTAGCTGCCAAAGGAATGAATCGATACACTTGGGACTATGAAAGCAGTGGCAGAGAAAACGTGTTTGGACTTTTTGTAAGCCATGGATCACTACAAATATCAAACACTGAGGAGGCCTTGAAAGCCTACGATGTTACTGAAGGTTGGGACTGGAGGAGAGTTCCTGGAACAACAACCATTGACATGTCATTCGAAGAAATGAAATTGAAAAAGGCCAGAAACTACAACTACGAAGGACAATTTGCAGGAGGGGTCAGCTTCAGTGGTTCTCAATCTCTCAGGAATGGCGCATTCGGAATGAATTTCAAACAGCCGAGATACCAAATCAAAGGACAAACAAACCCTCTCAAAACGTCAGAACTTGAATTCAAGAAGTCATATTTCTTCTACAATGACCTCATTATATGCCTTGGCAGTGATATCAAACTAGGTCCTCAATCTACAACCTACGCCCAGACTACTCTGTTCCAAGACAAAATGCTTGATGGAAAGAAAATTATCGTCGATAACACAGACAAAACTACAACATTTAGCCAAGATAAGACAGGTTCTTCTACTGTGCAACTGAAAGACACGAATAATAACATTTACCAAGTAACACCAGGAGATAACATTTTGAAAATCCAAATAGCCGACCAGACGACCAAGACATCCAAAGGATCTGCTAGCCCTACAGCGAGTTATGCTCTTGTTTATCTCAAACATGCAATTGGAGAAACAAGCAACTATGAATACGCAATAATCGTAGCAGGAGGAGACGATGGTCTGCTGACCAAGTACAGTGTTATCATAAAGAATAGAAGAGTCCATGCCATAAAGATCGAAGTAGACACAACCAATGAAATCTATGGATATTCGGTGTTTGAAGATTTCGAGGCAAATCCAATCAATGATGGTGTTGTGAGGAGTGCAAGCGCGCCTTGTATGATTATGACAGAGAAGACAAGCAGTACCATCTACTTGGCCATAAGCGATCCCAACTTAAGCTTCCAAAACAACACTGAGATGGCAAGTAAAACGACATGCACAGACCAAGAAAGGAACGCCATTGCAGACCCAACGAACCCAAAGATATCTGACGAAGTAGGCTCCAAAATGTTGTTCTGCGTAGAGGCAAAGGCAAGTAATCCCGTCAAAGTCACTTTGAATGTTGTCGTTCAAAGTGTTACAAGCGTGAAAGTAGACGGCGAGACACAACGAGATACTACCATGCATGTTCAGCTTGACAACAGCGATCTAACTAAATCCAAGCTAACATTTAATAACCTTAAAAACGGCTTCTCCACCGAGGTCCAATTAGAACTATAATCTAAAGGTCATCGGAAAACGGATATACCATAAGCAAGAACATAAATGTAAAAGATAACAAATGATTGCATGACATATATTCGTGTAACGTAATAGTATTTAGTTATTAACTATTTAGTTATTGTCTAACTAAGAACTCACTCAGGCATGAATAACGCGCGCAATACACATTGCTGTAAAGGATACAATAGCTGCAATACACTGTTCTGCTCTAGTGCTATCTACAAGTTTGTGAAAAACGTACAGTTGTAAAATAAATATTATAATGATTAATATACAATCAACAATGAACAGTTATATATATTCATAATTTGTCAATGTTCTACATATATATATGTAATGTTGAACAGATAAAATGTATTATATATATATGAATTAGAATTGTTAGAATTTTTGTTTGTCGATTATGAAATATATAAATAGAATATGTATTCTATTTGTGCCTTCTGGATGGGAGGATTTGCACAGTCCGGGTTATTTGGGTGATTCCCTTTTATTGTTAAAATATTTACTATATTTACATTTTATGGTTCTGGCCCAGGGGAAGTACTCGGGGGGTAACATGACGGGCAGTTCCGACGTATTTTTTTGGGGTTGACCATTTTCGTTCTTGGTATTTTATTGGATCAAGAGACCTGCCACGTATTTTTTTAGGTCTTAAAATGAAACCCGTATTTTTTGTCCACATCTCCGAGTTCAATTTTTGTTTCGATCCGTGTTTCAGGAAATTAATCGTTTGAAAGAAATATACTGATAATTCAATAAATCAGTTTTGAAGTATTTAAGCCTTGTTTGTTTTTTTTTGGTTTGAAATTTGCATGCCATGTATTGTTTTGGGTGTAAAATTTCCGGTTTGAGTATTTTTGGGGGGATTGCAATATGAAGCTCCGTCGGACCCCCCGTCATGTTACCCCCCGAGTACATCGCCTGGGAGTTCTGGCTCAAAAGTCTATTACGTACATATTGTAAGGGCATCATATTTACTAAAGTTTGTTGGAAAAAAACCTTAACTGACATGAACATTACACAGTCGTACCTTTTAGGGGTGGAAATCAATAAGGCTTGACTCTTAATTTATGCGAAATTTACAAGGTTTAAAAACGACTGCCTATATCGCCTACCACTTTATCAGGATTTGTTTTCTCCCTCCCATAAAAAAATCAACATGTGAGTAGAATTGTGTGCTAAAATATTTAATGTAGAGGTAGTGAGAGTTAATTGGATTCTTGCCAATTAATAGTTGACTTGTATTTGGTAATTAGAAGATTGAAAACAAAAATATATATAATCACATTTTGTGTCTAGACACGGCTATCAAAGATGATTATCACATGCACATTTCACTTTTCTCGTAGCCTGCGTAGCTGGCCCTGGGGGTGGGGAGAGGGGCGAAGGGTACCTCCGCTCCTTTCTCCCTAGGGCCGAGCTACGCAGGCTACTTTTCTCGTGTTTCTACCTCGCGGCATCACCAGTGTTTAGTGAGCCTTTGGAATTTCACAACAATCTGCGAGGAATCCAAAGAAAATTTTGAGCCCACAACTTGATCAATTGCCCTATTTCATTATAACGCCACAATGTGTTTACAGTGGGGGATAGAATCGCCGAAAACAATGGCAATTTCAACTAAATCTTCCTTCTCTTTAAAAATTGAGCTTCATACTATCTAGTTTTTATGTACACCTACTTGCAAGAACGTTGTCATACGAAAAAAGAACATTTGTATTTAGTGGGTTTGGAATAAATTAAAAGTACAAAAGATGATCACTGAAGCTGAACTATTTCTTTTGTACTTTTAATTTATTCCAAACCCACTTTCTTGCAAGTAGGTGTATGTTATATGTCTATGTTTATACTTTCATATTTATGGCATTTTGTTATCATTTCTTTCCTCTCCTTCTTGTAAATGCAATTTTATTGTGTATTCTCGTATTGTTGTTATGAATCTGTCCCCCACTGGCGTCCATGATCCTTAGCGTTAAGACAATAGAATGTTTTGATGTGATATCATAGTGAAATAGGACAATTGAAATACGTAAAACTTCAACAGGATGTTCCCGGAAGGGGGGGGGGGGGGGGGGGGGTTCTCCCTTTATCCCAGTGGTAGGGGTGATCGGCGTACCTTTTAGGGTTAAAAGATTTCCTGTGCGTACCTTTTAGGGTCCATTTAGGGTTTTGGCTCAAAAATCAGTTGTAAGGGTCGTTTTTACTCTGCTTTATTTGTATCTGTGCGTACCTTTTAGGGGTCATTTTCAAAATCTCCGCCGATCACCCCTACCACTTGGACAAAGGGAGTACCCCCACGGGAGGATGTTACTTTATGATTAGAACGTTCGATGTTTCTATCAAACTCCCCGTCGCTCAATTAATGAAGTGACAGTTTGACAGTTTGACAAAACAGCACATTGAATCTATAGCCATTCTGCTGTGTATCTGACAGATTTCGAGCTGTTCCCGAACCGTCCTTTTGCAAACCAATGATTTGTATTCTTCTAACCTACCTGTCAATCTAAGTGACATTTTACTGACAGATTGACAAACAGGACCTTGAATCTAGGGCTATAATAGCCTCCTTTTTCTCCTTTTCTCCTTTGGGATCCCTGTGGGACTCCGAGAGAAGGAGATTTGGGCCGAGAGTGTCGGCTCGCTTCTCAAAAAAGGAAGCCCAAAAAGTAAAAAAAAAGTAAAAGTTGCCTGCGGAGGAGGCTAGGGCTATAGGTGAGCGTAGTGTTTACAAGTGTTGGTATTGTGATACTTATTTGCCAACCATTTTAACAATAGATTTATTATTTTTTTCTTTGTTCTAATAACAATTGTTGGTTGGCAAAACCATAACTACGTCACTGTACACCCATCTCGCTGCCGCAATCTAGGCTGAGATTGTAACACGAGACAGACTGTAGTAGTGTATAGAATGAAATCATTAACAAACACATAAAAATATCCCAGAACTCCAGTCAAATTCTAAAGAATATAGGCACACGCAGTCGAGGCTAAGATTGGGCCACCCCGCATTAAGTCTCATGGTCTTCCTGTGGTATGACGACACAACACTGAAAGGTTTTGTCTCTTAGCAACTTCATTATCCCATAAACCATATCATCCGTTTAAACTCTAAATACTAATTAATTCATAAATTTAAACCAAAGACTGAATTGCAAAATATCTTATATTTTTTATTTAAAAAAGTAAAATTTCAAAAACAGCAAAAAAGTTTAGAATTAATACTAAAATGTTTGTAAATACGTTGGTATTGCCCGAACCATGCTTTTAAATGTTCAAAAGGAATTTTCTCACCAACGAGATTATTTCCAAATAAAAGTGAATTTTTCCACGAGTGTATCTCAACTTGACGAGGTGGCCGAGTGGTTAAGGCGTTGGACTGCTAATCCAATGGGCTCTGCCCGCGTGGGTTCGAATCCCATCCTCGTCGGAGTCTTTTTTTATCATTTTATTTTTGTACTTTTTTTTCCATTATTTATATTTTGTTCTTAAAAATGGAAAACAAATTGCAGTTCGATTGGTTAGGGACTTTTAGACGTAGTTTGTATAACTTGTAAATATCACTGGAGGCAGAACGAAACGGCCATTGTATCCTGAATTGTAATTTGTTTTATGTGATTTTTATGTGTTCAAGGGAGTTGAGTCTATTACTAAATAGTCGATAACTAAATTATATCGATTGATATAACAGTTAACCAATCAGTTGGTTAATCTTTCAGGCAATCAATCAATCTGCCAATCAAATTCTGTCAGTTAGTCAATCTTGTCAGTCTGTCAATCAACCAGTCTGTCAGTCAATCAGTCAGTTAATCAAAGTGGAAACTAGCGAGTAAACTAGTATAGGCTGCGTCGGTGTTTGATATAAACGATAGGTAATATAATGAAATTTGTAACACCGTAAAAAATGTAAATGGAAACTAGCGAGTAAACTAGTATAGGCTGCGTCTGTATTTGATATAAATGATGGGTAATAGAATGAAATTTGTAACAGATTTTTCAGTTTCACTCTATTACTAGTACCCATAATAAGTCAATCAGATAACGAACCAATCAGACAAGTCAATAAGATGGTATTCAACTGTTTATTGTATTAATTTTACAGTATTTAGATGGTTGTTTCTAGGCCCGGGTAACCTGCCATACTCGGATAACATTGTCGGTGTAACCAGCAAATAGTGTCTGACCGTCTGGTGACCAGGCAAGCGAGATACAGTCAGCAGATTGAACCTTGCCACCCATGTTAATAATCTCAGGGCGAAGCTCATCAACAAGTGACTTGCCTTCAAGATCCTGTAGAAAACCAAAAGCATGTCAATAAGTTATAACAATGCAATAGAATGAAAAGGGTGGCAGTGGAGATGATTGTGATGAGAGTGGACATTATGGTGATGATGATGATGATGAAGATGATATTGGCAGTGGAGATGATAGTGGTGATAATGATGGTGATGGTAATGATGATTGTGATGGTGATGATTGTGGTGGTGATGGTAATGATGATTGTGATGGTGATGATTGTGGTGGTGATGGTGATGGTGGTGATGGTAATGGTGATATGGTGGTGATGGTAATGGTGATAATGGTGGTGATAATGATGCTGGTTAGGATGGTGGTGATAATGATGATGATGGTGATAATGATGCTGGTTAGGATGGTGGTGATAATGATGATGATGGTGATAATGATGCTGGTTAGGATGATGATGAGAATGATGATGATGATGATTGTGATAATGATGCTGGTTAGGATGATGATGAGAATGATGATGATGATGATGGTGATAATGATGCTGGTTAGGATGATGATGAGAATGATGATGGTGATAATGATGCTGTTTAGGATGGTGATGGTGATGGTGATTATGGTTATAGTTATAATTATGGTTGATGTGGAGGCATACGTACCCAGATTTTGATGCTTGGTCCTGCAGCTGCGCACAGCCAGTATCTGTTTGGACTGAATGTCATGGCATTCAAGATATCACCACCACTCAGGGTGTACAAGTGTTTACCCTCATTTAAGTCCCACAGCATGGCCTGGCCGTCCTAAGTAACCAAAACAAACAACCATTAACAACAATGACAATGTGATTGCAGTCTCACGGCAATGCAAATCAACTCAAACAATATTTTATGCTTTTTTGCATAAGAATCGGCACATGTGAAGTATGATGTCTAAACCAGGCCTAAATCATTAAACCATACTTCAAAACCCCCTCTAATTTATGAGCATTTTACAATTGCATTCAAAACCATGGAGGTTTTACATATGATAATTAAAGGCGATCATAGACCGCATGTGGTTACTCCCACTCTATGGTAGAAATATATCGAGATTGTACATTTATAAATTAGTGGGATTTGGAGGTATCATTCACAAAAGTGAATAAGGCCTAGTTTATACGTCGAATCTCACTTGTGCTGAATACAATTCAAACAAGAGATAACTAGGCGATCTTCTTTGATGTAATTGCATTCGGCACATGTGAGATTCGACGTATAAACTAGGTTTAAGATGAATATCGCAATGTGGACACGAGTATTGTAATAGTTACGTTTTGGTTTACCCATTTCATGGCCCATGGTGTTACATTAGTAATAAAGTTTTTATTGAACTTTAACAAATTTGAAGAGAAGATAAACATATCAACAATGAAAATTAAACGGAACAAGGAGGAACAAAGTTGTTTCTAAGACTACATGAGGCTACTGCTTGAAACAGATATAACTGACAAATGAATGCGCAAAAATAGGAATAATGTTCTGATCATGAAGAAGAGATAGAATATTAATGGTTCGGAATTTTTAAGACAAACAAAATGGCGTAAATTCGGAATTTATCAAACAAAATGGTGGAAATTCTCGAATTTTCCAGGTTTGAACATGTCTGGGGTTGACAGCCCTGTTTATAGCGAATGTCGTTTCGGCGGCTATTCGCACCAATTTACTAAACGAAAACATTTGTCAAAAGCTCATTCTTAGAATAAAGCTCATTTAGTATTTTGAAGAGTGACAAACATACAGCAAAATGTGAGATTCTTGACCTTATAAATGTTGATCTGACCTTATAAAAAAATGCCAAAAATCGAAGGGCACTTCAATCGGTGTGTGATGACTAATGCCGGGCTAATGGTTTTGTTGTCAAAACAAATCATCCCTTTTCACAGTATTAAACGTCTTATTAAACCTAAAAAAACTTCATGAATAGTACAAATACACATTAAAAGTTAACCTTTTTTAGACAGACATGAAGTAGCAGCCAAAATATAAACACTTCGATCGTTCAAAGTTGGCCATTCTTTTGAATTCTCGAAATTACAGTTGTCCGCCATTTTGAATTTTGGACATGTGGTTACGGACCAACAGACATTCTACATGATAACATAGTGGTTCTCCGTCTTACAATGGGAGTAACCACAAAAATTCATCCTAGTTTACATAAACTATAACCTGGATTTTCTCTAAGAAAATAATCATATGTTTCTGTAATTTTTCTTTTTACAAAAACAGATTTCATCTTGAGTGATCTGCTTTTGTCATTTAATTAATTCCTTCCCAACTAAATTACCAATGTCAGGACATCATTCTCGCAATTAGGTGTATGGTTACTCTATATATTTATATATTCATATAATATCCCAACATGAAGACCAAGGCTTCTATAGAACAGCAAACCAAGGTGAGTAATAGCTGGTTTTTGATCTAGCAAGACATACATCCACATATTAACCATCAATACACAGAATCTACTGACAGGTTTGGATCTTGCACAAGAACTTATACAATAACAATTTAAAAAACAATCATAGATTTCTGTAATTTTTCTTTTTACAAAAACAGAAAATAGAGTTTTTGAGAGAGTTGTTCAATATGCTTGCAGTTTGTATTTTACTAGGTCTAAAGTTCTAATTATACAGTAATATTGAAAATTTGGCCATGGGAGTGTGTCTTTTTGTACCACATGACCAATTTTGCGCAAAATGATTGGCCAGAAGCGATCACATGGTACAAAAAAAATTGGTCACGTGGACGGAATTTTTCGGGCATGATTACCAGTCTACTGATTTCCATAGTAATACTGTAATTAAATGCTGAGAGTCGCTTACCTTTCCTCCAGAAGCACACAGAGAACCATCGGGGGAGACGGTGACGCAGTTTAGATATCCTGCGTGTCCAACATGATTGGTCTTGAGACGACAGTTGGTCAAATTCCACACCTAACAGACAGACAACATCAATATCTAACATAAAATAACAGATACATATTGTATGCTATGGTATGGCATGGCATGTCCCATTTTGCACACACCCTTTTGACCATTTGTTTCTCTTTCTGTTCCGATGTTGTAATAATTTATGTTGTCAATATGGTTAATAAAGATGTTAGAATGTGACGCACCTTACCGTAGCCACCTAATTAAAGTTTTGTACAAGTTAACCAATCAGAAAGCGATAATTTGACTTTAATATAAATGGCAGGCCGAGTGTCAAACGGTAAACACTTTGGAATGTTCAAAGTGAAGACAAGAGTGAAGTTTATAAGTGTCTGAAAAACCTCCCAGGATGTTTATATTTGAAAAGGTGTAGCAAATAATTTGAAAAGAGAAACTTTTGAACGCTAAGCTAACTTGTACAAAACTTTAATTGGGTGGCCACGGTAAGGCACGTTATGCTGCAAAATAAAATGCACTTCCTGGCTGAGAAACATCCTTCAAAACTCAACAGAGCAAGGAGAGCTGATTCGTGTAATTATATTAATTAATATAGCTTATGAATATATGATAACAGAAATAGAAAACTCTTAAGCAGTACTCAATTGAGTTGAAGATCATTTGGAAATATTAACAAGGCTTGAGAAGTGTTGCGAAGTACATAGTCCAATAGGTGTCATGCTTCTCTAACACTCTTTTTGTACTCTTATATTCCTGCATGTTCTATTTAACAATCAATCTCCAAAGGCAAAGTGAATGTTGGTGAAAAATAACCACAACAAAGTCACCAATATTCACTGAACCTGGAGTGAACAATTGTTTTAGTATTAATACAAAACAGTATTTTTTTTATTTTTGCTATTGCATTTTTGCCATTGACTTTCTATCGCTATTGTATTTCTATCGCTATTGTATTTCTATCGCTATTGTATTTCTATCGCTATTGTATTTCTATCACTATTGTATTTCTATCGCTATTGTATTTCTATCGCTATTGTATTTTCACTATTGTATTTTCACTATTGTATTTTCGCTATTTGTACTGTTGGTAAAAAAACTATACTGTGACTTTTACCTTGACTAGTTTATCCCATCCAGCAGATACGATAATGGGGTTCGCAGTGTTTGGAGAGAATCGCACACATGATACCCATTCGGTATGGTTTTCTTCATTGATGGTGTACTTGCATACACCAAGGGTATTCCACAGCTTGATGGTATTGTCCCTGGCACCAGAAACAATCTGTCTGTTATCAGCAGAGAAGGCAACGCTCAAGACATCCTTGGTGTGGCCAACAAATTGACGAGTGGTTACTCCGCTGTATGATAGATACAAGGAAAGAATCAATAGACTGAATCTAAAAAATCACTCTGACGAAAGGCTTAAGCACAAAACATCAGTAAAGTAAAGTTAACATTTTTTATGTTACAAATTTCATTCTATAACTTATTCACTTCTATTACTTATTCACTTATAAATTCACTCCAATGAAGGGCTACACTAGAAACATCCATTAAGTTAACATGTTTTACGCTTACACCCACCACAATGTAATGGCCGAAGATACAAGGCAAAAGGGAGAGGAAGGAGTGAGGACACGAACTTGAGACTGGGCCCGAACGAAAATAAAACATTAAGGAGGAGAGGGTAAGAGTCTAGAAAAAAAACAAAGAGTTTTTACAAATTTCATTGTATTACCTTTTGGTTATATCAAACTCTGACACATCTTATACTTGCTAGTTTCCAATTATAGTCCGAATCTTAATATGGTGACCTGCTATTGTTCTTGACTGGCTAGCCTCGTGTTCATGTTAGAAAAGAATAGAGTTTTCACATGTATGCAAAGCTAGCCAGTCAAGAACAATAGTTATTCAAATTGGTCACCATTATAGTTTTATTGTAAGTCATTATTCCAGAAACAATTAATTATTTTCAAGTTGTAACACAGAACATGAGTTTTTATTTATATACACCAATTTCAAAAATCGTTGTCGCAAACAAAGCCACAGTCCAAACTCCGAAGCCTGCAAAGGATGTCAGTATTTATTCTCTTGTTATCAATTTATTCATAGCATATTTTGTTTGTATGTGTTTGTGTTATATGACCATAACAAGTTGTTGTTGTGGTACTGATATAAATATAAATATTTCTTTAAAAACATGCAATAAATCACAAATTAAGTCCATATAACCGACATCCTTTGCAAGCTTCAGAGTGTGGACCGTAGCTTCGGCTTTGACAACAATTTTTGAAATAGGTATATATAGTATTATTAAGACCTAATTGCAAGAATGTTGTCACATGAAAAAAGAACATTAGTAATTTAGTAAGAAAGGAATAACAAAAGAAAGATTTCATCTTGAGTGATCTGCTTTTGTCTTTTCATTAATTCCTTTTCCACCAAATTACCAAAGTCAGGACTTCATTCTTGCAATTAGGTGTCTAGTTATTCTATATATTTAGATATTCATATAATATCCCAACATGAAGACCAAGGCTTCTATGGAACAGTAAACCTAGGTGAGTAATAGCTGGTTTTTGATCTAGCAAGACATACATCCACATATTAACCATCAATACACAGAATCTACTGACAGGTTTGGATCTTGCACAAGTGTTTATAAGATAACAAAAAGGTTATAAACTTAGATAAAATATAAATGAAATCTAGATCTAAAATACAGGACAGTTTTCCTCATTATACGGCAGCTTTGATAGCATGTAAGATAGTCCATCACCCAGTTGTTCAAAGTTTAATAGTCCTTTTCACGGTTCTCGTCCACAACCCCAGCCTTGATGGCATGTAATATATCTTTACAATTTGACTACAGCTTGTTGTAATTCAAGGAATGTACACATTATCAAAGCATTGAAATACTTAAAAATTCCATGGGATGTAATCAAATTCTAAAGAACATATTACAGGCTATCTAGGCCAAGGTTGTTCGATGAGGACCGTGAAAAGGCCTATAAGCATGAACCCAGGATTGACTCTACATGTTCTATTAGGAGTTATGATATATTTATAATAATATATTTGTATTTATATGGCACATATTCCATAGAGATATGGGTTGGTTACCATTTAATCAGAAATTCCGGTAATTCCGGGTATTTTTTAAATGGTACAACTTACTCCCACTGGAAAATTTGTGATGCACTTGAAAAGTTGTGATGCACAAGAGGTACTCCACTTTTTACCGGAAAATCGCGTACCATTTACAACTTGTCCACAAGAATTTCTTGCCCCAGCTCTTTCTCACTTGTACAACTAAATTGTTTTTACAGCAGTAAGCCCAAAAGTAGAATTTCTACGTGCTATTGCAAATGGAACACAAACCTC
This sequence comes from Metridium senile, assembly GCA_949775045.1. Taxonomy (NCBI): domain Eukaryota; kingdom Metazoa; phylum Cnidaria; class Anthozoa; order Actiniaria; family Metridiidae; genus Metridium; species Metridium senile. The sequence goes on from OX459110.1 coordinate 4,010,224, forward strand.
CCAGGAACGACTGGGGATTATGAAAAGCTGGTTACCATTTATGCCATTCCGGATTAACTGGAAATGCTACCGGAATTTCCGATTAAATGGTAAACAACCATTCATATGCGGGATTAGCACTAACCCAGGATTAACTCTATAGGTTTTAATAAGAGTTCAAACAGTGTCAGCACTAACCAAAGAGCCAAAATATATACATTTAAATTTATTGATCTTCTGTACAAAAAAACGTTAAAACGACTAGTCACTACTTACGCATTCAAGTCCCACAGACGAAGAGTTTTGTCCCATGATCCAGACAAGGCAAACTGGCCATCTGATGACATCACGACGTCAGATACAAAGTGATTGTGTCCTCTAAGACATTTGTCAGGAACGCCATAGTTGGCATCATCTCTGGTCAACTTCCAGCTAATGATGGTCTTGTCTGAAATAGAAAATAGGTAAGGTAAGAAAGATAAAAAAGAAGTACTATATTTCTCTTTTTTGCAGAACGTCTGCTAGCATTTATAATTACCATCTAAAGTAATAGCACAACTGATTTGATATGATATAGTAACAACAATATTCAAATAGTTCTAGCAATAGTTATATTCCGTTGAATGATTAAATCCGAACATTGGTAAGTAACACTATCTTATACGATGTACAGATTATCGCATTTATAGCATCGAAAATTAAACACGAGATCAAAAGATTGTGATTCATCAAATTGAATATATAAAATAATAGTTGTACAATTTTATTTTTTAGAATATTCAGTGTTAGAGACCATCATTTGATTGATGTCATAGCATAAATAGAGGAGTATTCTTTAATTATTTCTTTGGATTACACCATTGGAAACGTTAAGAAAAGAAGCCTCGAAGATCGGCAAGAACGTACCTCTAGAACTTGACAAAATAGTATCTGGATTCAAAGGATTTGTGGCAATTTGGGTAACCCATCCATTGTGACCCTTAAGAGTTCCTTTTAGAACAAGTTGCTCGGACATGATGGCTTTATTTTGGCCAAGATTCTGACGGATTGTGAATCCACCACAATGTAATGGCCGAAGATACAAGGCAAAAGAGAGAGGAAGGAGCGAGGACACGAACTTGAGACTGGGCCCGAACGAAAATAAAACATTAGGGAGGGGAGGGTAAGAGTCTAGAAAAAAAACCCCGAAGAGTCGAAAATTGATTGAAACAAAGTGAAAAGATATTTGTTTTAGCAATAATTCAAACAAATCAAATTCAAATTCAGATTATTTTTATAATATGTCTGTGTACATTAGTACAAATGAAAAAAATGTCATAAATATTTCACATTTTAAATTAAAAAAAATATTAACCCATCTTCTTTATAGAACAATTTTTTAGAATAAATATTTTTAGCAGAACATTGCCTTTTTAATTAAGTATAAAGATTTTTAGTGTGAAGATCTGAAGAGTACTTGTTTTAAATTGGCTATTTGGGCTTCCTGTGTTGGGTCTTCAAGACTACTTCATATCGAGGCTTCTACACATGTCTGAAGTGACGTGGCGGACGCCATATTGATTTTCTTTACATTCGTCCTTTCTTCCTCCAGTTTTACCGGCTTCTCTTAAAACAACACAGCTACAAAAACGCCACAAACAGATACAAGTCTCTTTATAGAGGTCTAAGTCCTTATCAAGACTGATTTATCTCCAAAATGTTGACAAAATTCGAGACGAAGTCTGCTCGAGTCAAAGGTTGGTTTTATATGTTCTTTTATCTCTGAGCTTTCGTGAGCAAGATTTTGGCTGAGTTTCGTTAACATATTTAAACTATTCCATCTAGAAAGAGTAACTGCCTGTGTTTGTGTTTTGTTTAACATATGTTTTCTTTGTATAATTGGGTTAAATAGAACTACAGTTTCACAAATTTTTCTAACTCGTCCAAATTCTTTGCTGGCCAAATGCAGCGGAAACGATCATGTAGTAACTGGTTATGTTTATTTTGATGATTTCAATAACTAGAATAGATAATTATCAATCTTTGTTTAATACAAATAGGTTACAAATCAAACGGCAGTTCAAGTGAAAATAGTTACAATACAATACAATGTACTTGTGTAATAATTTTCCCACTGGTATGGAGCTGTATTGTATAAAACAAAGTTTTGCTCATCAAAGAGGTTTTCTGATAGCCTTTTCAGATAAGGTTGGCTTAGTTAACCATTCGCGGGACTATTGAACTCTGGTAGAACCAATACAATAACAACATTATTGTATGTTTTCCCCTTTTATTCTATATGTTTATTTTGTATATTTTTTTGCTGTGGTTTTCTATTTCCAAAATTTCATTTTTTCACTTTGAACTATTGAAGGACAACTTGATATGGTACGCATCTAACCTGCAAATAGCATAACGGCTAGTCGAGGCAGATTAGATGTTTGATTTGTGGTTTTTAATTTTTTACATTGACAATCAATAAAAACAACTTGAGCAAAAATGAGCAAACAGTTCTTGTTGATCAACCTCAATCGCATTGCTGATCATTCTCAATATAGCATGTAATATATTCTTTAGAATTCAACTACAGCCCATGGAATTTTAAGTGTTTGGATGGTATAATAATGTGTGTATTCCTTAAATTACTGCAAGCTGTAGTCAAATTCTAAAGAATATGTTCCACACTGAACCATTAAAAGGTCAATTGCAGTAACTTTTAATCAGTAAATTGATTGTTGTTGTTTTCTTCAGGGATTTGTTTTCATAGCAAGAGGCCGTGGGTACTTGCTAGTCTTCACAATGGTGTCATACAACTATGGGATTATAGGATGTGTACATTACTGGAGAGATTTGATGAACATGATGGTAAGTCCATGCTTTTGTGTCATCCAAGCTTGATCACTGTAACTCTATTTTGTACAATGTCCCTAAATATATAGTCCAAAAGCTTCAACATGTACAGAATGCTGCTGCTCGTTTGATTGCAATGTCCTCAAAGTACGACCATATAACTCCAACACTTATCGAATTACACTGGCTGCCTATCTCTGAACGTATAAAATTCAAACTTATTTTAATAACTTTCAAAGCATTACACGAACAGTCTCCGTCTTACATTCAAGAACTTATAACTCGTTACTGTCCTCCAAAAACTCTCCGGTCGTCATCTACACTAACACTCAACTCTGTAAACTATAATCTGAAGTCATATGGTTCCAGATCCTTTTCCGTTTGTGCTCCTAAACTTTGGAACATCTTGCCTGACAATATCCGCTCTTGTGAGACTTTGAACATTTTCAAACGTAAACTTAAAACTTATCTTTTTGAAAATACTTACCTTTCCTAATAACTGTAATTTTATTAATTTTGAGTATACATTGAATTGTAAAGCGCCTAGGACAGGATTGGATAGGCGCTATATAAATGTTTGTTATTATTATTATTAGTAAGTATCTTAAAGAACTGTCCACAAGTAAATAACTTACCAAGTACAATGTTGTCACTTGTGAATATGTTGTACCATATTTTGTTGTAAGTAATTTTCAACATGAGCAGTATTGTTGTATCAGCAGATATGATACCAAGCCAAAGACGTGTGATGGTATATAGCCAATACAACACGGATGCAAATGTTGTAAACTACTTAAAACATATGTTACCAAACTTTTCAAGACAAAAATAAATCTCACTGAGAAATTTCAAGTTAAAACTTATACAAATCAGGATATACAACACTACAATCATTGCCAAAATGTGTTGGCACTATCACATTTCGGACACTTTTTTGTGGGTCTATCATTTTTTTATTTATGAGGATAAGTTTGTCTACCCCCCTCCCCCAATACAATGTTGCTGTTTTTCATGAAAGAGTACAAGAGTTGGAAATGTTTCCCGCGATTGACAAGGTTCATATACCCCTCCAGCAACATTGACAGGGGGTATTACAGATATAGGAACATAACAAAATCAACAATCGTGCCAACAGTTTTGTCAATGATTGTAGATTCGTCATTGACATGATTTCTTTTGTAAAATTCTCATTAATTGTTCATGAGTTTTTTAAGGAAAATATATTAATCTTCACTTTTTTTCAATTATAAGCACTTGCTTATAGAACAAGTTTGTTCACAACTCTCTTATTTGCCTGCTATGTCTGTTTTGTAGTCTTGTCTGTCTCTATTTAATTCATGTTATGATCTTATTTTCATTCATTGTGTAGGTCCAGTAAGAGGTATTCACTTCCATGACGTCCAACCATTGTTTGTCTCTGGTGGTGATGACTATAAAATCAAGGTAATGTACCAGGGCAGGAAGGCCACATGAGCAAACATTTACACAAACATTTCAGTGCAGAAACACCAATACCCAAACTAGACTTCCCTTAAATTCAACACAGTTCTTGCTACATTCTTTATTTACAAAGACACAACACTTTTCTTGCATGTTCATTTTTGATGGAGGGAAAATGGAGAACTGTAAAACCTGTGTGACAAGGGAGAAAACAACACATCAAACAAGCATAGTTCACAGAAGCAAACCCTTGTGGCAAGGAGACAGCAGCACATCAAACATACTCATGAAATTTACATAATTATAATCCCAAGAAGAAGAAAAACCTTGTGGCACAAGAGAGAAAACACACCAAATTTACACTTTTGGCCCTGAAAAAAAACCTTTATAAACTCAACTCAAATATTATACATGCTCAAATGTGGACCTCAGTGTTAAGAGGTGTTAGTCTTAACCACTGGTTGCTCTCATAATTAACATGATGATTGTTGCTGTTGTTGTAGGTTTGGAACTACAAGCAGAAGCGTTGTCTGTTTACACTTCTTGGTCATTTGGACTACATTAGAACAACATTCTTCCATCATGTAAGTTAAAACAGATTCTGGTAGAGCAAGGAAAAACATCAAACATTTGTCACATTTGATAGTAATATTGTTTTGTTGACAAACAGGAATACCCATGGATCCTGAGTTGTTCAGACGATCAAACTATAAGAATATGGAACTGGCAGTCAAGGACTTGCATATGGTAAGTAATGATTGCAACATGAGCGGCCGTGTTGTATCAGCAGATACAATCTCAAGCCATATGAACAATTTAAAAAACATCTAGGTTAGCTCTTTCATATTTTACTAAAAATGTCAAGATAAAATTAAATCTAACCGATGAAATCAGGATATACAACACAATTGTTGTTTAAAGATTTACAATGTGCATCACAGACATGATTTCTTTTATAAAGGTCTCATTATTTATTCATGGATTTTATAATAAATTTTACAGGGTGTTTACTGTATTTAGCCCATATTTATTTGTTATTATATTACAGTGTATTGACTGGCCATAACCATTATGTCATGTGTGCGCAATTCCATCCATCTGAAGATATGGTAGTATCAGCCTCTCTTGACCAAACTGTCAGAGTGTGGGACATCTCAGGTAAAAATAAATAATGTTTACAGCCTGAGCAGCCATACTGTAGCGGTAGATATAATCAACTTTAAAAAAAACTTTAAAATGTCTATATTGAAGTTGTTTCATATTTTACCAAAAAAATCCAAAATCTTGCTGAGAAATTAAAACTTATACAAATCAGGATATTTAACACTAGTGTTGTATCAAGATGTAATTACAACACTTGCTGCAGTTGTAAATGACTCATTAATTAATCATGAGTTGTTATTATATTCCTTTTATTAACAACTTAAATTGATACATTGCTGCCTCCAATATGTTTTTTTCTAGAAATTATTTCAACATAGTATATCTTTTTCTACTAGCTAAATTATTGAACATTTTTTAATTATCATAATGATTTGTTGTGTGTAGGCCTGCGTAAGAAGACTGTCGCACCAGGAGCCACTGGTCTTGATGACCATATTAGGAGCCCAAGTCATAGTGTAGACTTGTTTGGACAAACTGATGCCATTGTGAAACATGTTCTTGAGGTATGAACACTGTTATTTAAGTAATATATACAATATAAGCAGCAGATCTACAGGTATGGGATATACAATGGCTAATCAAAGATGTTTGAAATATAAAAGTTAGTCTGGCCGAGGAAATTCAAGTTCAAAGTTATACAGATCAGGAAGATTTTGTATCTAAAATACATCCTTCATCACAGACGTTCAACTTCTCACAACGCAACAGTGCTGGGACCAAAGACAATTTTTCGTCATTAGCTTAAAACAAACAAAAAATGTTATAGATTTGTTCATTTTCATTCAAAAACCTTTGAAGAATATGAACTGCTCTTAATTGTGATTCTTTGAATGTAAAGAGACTTCGAAATAAAATGTTCATTTCACAAATTTTGCAAACATTTATAGATGCTTATCATCATGTATTATATCCATCTTTACATTGGACCGCAATTCCCTCCTAGCTGATCATTGCTCAAAAAACAACCATTCTGTGGACTTAAAAAACACTGAGATCATTAACCGTGAAAGCGATTGGAACAAAAGATTATCTTTAGAGGCTTGGCACTCGAAGAGTGTTAAAAACACAATGAATGGACACATTCAATTCCCTACGGTGTACGAAAATCTATTCAACTGACGTTTTGCATACAGCCAACCATTAGACCACTGATGAAGACCGTAGTACCTCGGTTAAAACGTTTGGATTTTTAAATTCAGAAAATCAGAGATGTAACTTGACTAAATTAATAATATTATCATGTATTAGTTTTATTATTTTTTAATTTTCGTTTTTTTTTTAATTATGTTTTGTTTAAATATGTTTAGGGACATGATAGAGGTGTTAACTGGGTTACCTTCCATCCTACCATGCCTTTGATTGTGTCTGGTGCTGATGATAGACAAGTCAAGCTATGGAGAATGAATGGTGAGTATTACCATTGTAAATCTATTATTTTTGTGCCAGCATGTATTCCTCTTTTACTACTTTGTACATCCTACAGGTCCTTAGATAAACAAACAAACAAACAAATTAATAAATAATTCAAATTCCTGTAATCTATAATTTGTAACTGTTTTTAAGTTTGCGCATTTGCTTCACACTTAAGATGATCATAGACTTGATCGAAACTTCTGAGAACTCGTTTTAATTTAAATGCTAGTATCAAAAAACCAATCTAATTGTAACAATATGAAACTTCCTAGCAGCAACTTTAAAATATTTCAAATAAATAAATTAACTAAATATTACAGGTTTAAAATATATAGAATAAAGGTTTAACAAATTGTTACTCTTTAGATTCCAAAGCATGGGAAGTTGATACTTGTCGTGGTCATTACAACAATGACACACACTTGAGATGATCATAGACTTGATCGAAACTTCTGAGAACTCGTTTTAATTTAAATGCTAGTATCAAAAAACCAATCTTATTGTAACAATATGAAACTTCCTAGCAGCAACTTTAAAATATTTCAAATAAATAAATTAACTAAATATTACAGGTTTAAAATATATAGAATAAAGGTTTAACAAATTGTTACTCTTTAGATTCCAAAGCATGGGAAGTTGATACTTGTCGTGGTCATTACAACAATGTATCTTGTGTTCTATTCCATCCCAGACAAGAACTAATGCTCAGTAAGTATCAAATAGCATCAAGTATCATTTTATAACAGTTGTTCTTTCATTCATTCATTTATTCATTCATCCATTCATTCATAAATTCATAAATTCATCCATCCATTCATTTATTCATCTATTTGTCAATACATCCATTAGTTACTTCCTTCATGTTCATTCACTCATTCATTCATCCATTCATTCATCCATTCATTTATCCATTCATTCATCCATTCATTTATCTATTGATTCATTCATCCATCCATGCATTTATCTGTTCATTCATTCATCCATTCGTCCATTGATTTTAGTCAAAAATGTTTACATCGTCTTAGCAAGGGATATGTTATATGATGAGTATATTGTTGTTTAACTATTCTTTTATTTACTTTTAGGTAACTCCGAAGACAAGAGTATCAGAGTTTGGGACATGTCCAAGAGGTCAGTTCAAGATCAATGTTGTCAATAATCAAATGTTCCTAATACATTTGATTTTGATGAATCACACAGATATTTTAGAAATCATTAATTGTTTGTTGAACAACTCACAAACAACTCTAACTACAAAAGGTTTATCACACTACACATCAATCAAACGTCTTGCAATGATATAGTTGTTTCTGAGTTGTTCAACAAATAATAAACGATTTCTAAAATATTTCTAGGTGCCCACAGATTTTTGATTCACACTGTAACAGGTATTTTTGGATTGAATGCTGATCATTGACATAATGTTTTATCCTCTAGGACTGGTGTGCAGACATTTAGACGAGAACATGATCGCTTCTGGACCCTTGCAGCTCACCCAACGCTGAATCTCTTTGCCGCAGGTAAATATTACTATGAATATACTGTACATCCAAAAAAGAAACAAGTCTAGTTCATTTGATTAAGCCTGGTTTACAATAGGGACATTCGCATACACATAAACAACATACATAGACTCAGTTCGGCTTTCCTCATTAGCCGCACTTTTCTCACATCTGTTCAGGAAATGCTTCACTAGTACTGAGTCTGTGTATGTTGCTTATGCTTATGTTGGTAACTGTGAACCAGGAGTTAGTGTAAGCCTTTCAGAGAGATCGAGGTCCCAAAATCAACCCCCAGTGGTCTCACACTTGTCACAACTTCTCTCCATTTGAGTACATTTAAATGGAGCATTGATAGAGTGCAGGGGGAGATAAAGAGTGCATTGAGCATTGATAAAGAGTGAACTGTCGGCATCCTGATAGACCAGGATCCACCAGCACTAGCTAAATATGAGTGTTTGTCCTTGTTTGTAATGGATATTTGAAATAAATCTTTATCTTTGTTAGGTCATGACAGTGGCATGATAGTGTTTAAACTGGAAAGAGAACGACCAGCCTATGCCGTCCACGGCAATACACTATATTATGTCAAGGTAAACCAACAAGCCAATTAAGCAATTTAATAGCTTTTATCACAGCTACGTTAAAATGTTTTTGTGGCTACTGCCATTTCTCTGATTGGTTGATCTGTGTGTTTAGCACATGTCAACAAAATTTGCATAAGTACAGATTTAAATGGGAACCTGTTTCTTAATGTTATATGACATCAACTGTAATTTTATTTCAGGAACGTTACCTTAGGATGTATGAATTTGGAACTTCAAAGGATGTTCCTGTTATGCAGTTTAAAAGGTATTTACTTGTGTTCTACTTACAAAAAGTCATTTTGAATTCATGAATTTATTCATCCACTCATTCATATCTTCATTTATTCATTTCTTTTGTTCATCCATTCATCCTTTTATTTGTTTATTCATTCATTTGGTCATCCATGCATTCATTTATTCATTCATTCATTTACTCGTGAATTTATTTATTTCATTTGGTCATCCATCCATTCATTTATTCATTCTTCATTCATTTACTCATGAATTTATTTATTTGTTTATTCATTTGATCATCCATTCATTCATTTATTCATTCATTCATTCATTCATTTACTCATGAATTTATTTATTTGTTTATTCATTTGATCATCCATCCATTCATTTATTCATTCATTCATTCATTCATTTACTCATGAATTTATTTATTTCTTAATTCATTCATTTATTCATTCATTCATTTACTCCTGAATTTATTTATTTGTTTATTCATTTGGTCATCCATTAATTTATTCATTCATTCATTTACTCATGAATTTCTTTATTTCTTTATTCATTCATTCATTCTTTCATTCATTTACTCATGAATTTATTTATTTGTTGATTTCATTTGGTCATCCATTCATCTATTTATTCATTCATTCATTCAATAATTAATTCATCAATGGACTTGTATGTTTATTCATGAGTTATTTTTTTGGTAGGAATTCCCGCACACCAGTGTATTCATTGTCTTACAACCCAGCTGAGAACTGTGTTCTTGTATGCACTGTAAGTACCATATCCATGTTGCATTACTAACTACATTACATCAGACAATTTTTGATTAAAATATGAACTTTCTGTTTCAATTTAAATTGCAGAACTTCTAAAGTTCTGAAGTTGCAAACTAAGCTCACTTACTAGATAGCAAACTTAAATTGATATAACATTTCCAGTTTTCTTGTTTAAAAAAAATATTAGAGTTTTTCAAAAAAAAATTTGAGCTATGTGTCTTACTTACTAACTTAAACCAAGTCAACACAATGGCATTCAAGTCCCAGAACTCTTGTTCAGTGTTTTAATGGTCAACTGTTATGTGTTTTATACTTATAAATATGCATAGATTGCAAATATTTGTATCAATTCAATAACAAACACAATTTCTTTAGAACGCTGCAAGCCCTGAAAACTGTGTTTATGAGGTTCATGCTGTCCCCAAACAAACAGATAGTACTAACCCTGAAGGTATGTACTATAAAGCAATGAATATATCAATGAATAAATTGATTAAACAAACAATCAATCAAACAATCATTCAATCAATCAATGCTTCAATCAATCAATCAGTGGAGCAACCGATCCATCAATCAACTGGTCAAACATTCAATCAATCAATTAACCAATCTTTGGAGCAACCTATCAATCAACACATCAGTAAACCAATCAATCAATTAATCAACCAATCAGTCCTTCAGTCAAACAATTATCATCATAATCAGAGTCTTCATCATCATCATCATCATCACCACCACCATTATCTTAATTTATCACCATTATTATTGCTATCATTATTACAATCATCATTACTTTGAGCTCTCCATCATCATCATCGTTATCATCTCAATCATTATCATCACCATCATTATCTACACCATCATTATCATCACCATCATCATCATCACCATCATCATCATCATCATTATCATCTCAATCTGACATTATCATCACCATTATTATCATCACCATCATCATCACCATCATCATCATCATCATCATCATTATCATTGCCATATTAGTGTTACATTGTTATTTATATTATCAATTGTCTGTCCTGTTTCAGTGTCTGAAGGAAAGCGTGGATCAGGTCTCACAGCTGTGTGGGTGGCACGTAATAGATTTGCTGTCTTGGACAAGACACACACCCTATTGATCAAAAATCTCAAGAATGAGGTCACCAAGAAAGTTCCCACACCTTCTTGTGACATGATCTTTTATGCTGGTACTGGTAGCCTGTTGCTGAGAGATCCAGACTCAATTACACTCTTTGATGTACAGCAGAAGAGGTAGGTGTAGTCTGTCTGTCTGTCTGTCTTTCTGTCTGTCTGTGAGAGATCCAGATCCATTACACTCTTTGATGTACAGCAGAAGAGGAATAGTTTCTCTGTTTGCAGTTGCTTGTCCATTACAGCGCGTTGCACTATACCGTGGCCACCCAATTAAAGTTTTGTACAAGTTAGCTTAGCGTTCAAAAGTTTCTCTTTTCAAATTATTTGCTACACCTTTTCAAATTTAAACCTCCTGGTCCGAGGGGTTTCAGCCACTTATAAACTTCACTCTTGTCTTTGCTTTGAACAATTCAAAGTGTTTACCGTTTGACACTCATGTGTCTTACCTTATATATTCAAATTCAAATTCTCGCTTTCTGATTGGTTAACTTGTACAAAACTTTAATTAGGTGGCCACGGTAAGGTGTGTCGCGCTGTAATCAGTCAATGCAAAGAATCAAAATGTGGTGACCAATTTGAATAACATGTGAAAACTCTATTGTGAACATTCCAACATGAGCACAAAGCTAACCATGAACAATAGCATGTTACATTTGCATGTTTCATTTTTTTCTGCTTGTCTTTCAGGTCTATGGCATCAGTAAAGATCAACAAAGTGCGTTATGTTATCTGGTCACCTGACATGTCACACGTTGCCCTCCTCAGCAAGCATGGTAAGTTAACACACTCCATTTTGTAGTTAGAGTACAAACATTACAGTACGACTACTCAAACCAAGGCCACCATCATCCAATCACGTCCAAGTATCTAAACAATAGAATTACAGGAAATTTATGAATCAGCAAATTTACTGTCGAAATACAATATCAAAGTGTCAACAAAAAACACCAGAATTATCTTGTATAGGGATTGAATAATTTGTGAAAAATTTGTTTGGGTGGCCTTGGTTCGAGTAGTCGCACTGTAAAAGCGTGAAACATAAATAGTACTAAATAGTGATATTTTATGCTAATTCTATTGTTTTCTATTGTTTAATTAGCACTGTTTAGTACTAATTAGTACTACTTGTTTCTCGGGTATAATATTTGTACTCTATCTGCTCACAAAGATATTTCAATGGCCTGTTTTAAGTGTGTCTTTAACTGCTTTCCATCATAAGGATGTAGTCTTTCAAGATCTCCCAATCCAAGTATAATTAATACAAGTGAAGGATTTAGCATAACAGACAGTGTTTGGTCTTGTGGGAGATTATCATCAACTGTTCAGCAAAGTTTTGTAGGTTGCCATATGAACAGAGTTGTGTGTGTTGTAAATATTGAATGTAGTGAGTGCGAGTATGTGCAAACCTCACAGAAAGAGCCCGAACCAGGGAGTGATGGCTATAATATATACATAATAATTATATGTTTGAAGAGTTGGCTATTTGCAAGCTTGAATTGATTATAAATATTTGTCTCTAATTTTTGTTTCTGTTGTTTTTGTTTTAGTTGTTGCGGTGTGCAATCGCAAGCTTGAATGCCTGTGCACAATCCATGAGAATATCAGAGTAAAGAGTGGAGCCTGGGAAGAGAGTGGTGTGTTCATCTACACTACTAGTAATCATATCAAGTATGCATTAACTAATGGCGACCATGGTATCATTAGGACCTTGGATTTACCCATCTATATCACCAGGGTCAAGGTAATTCATTCATTCATTCTTCCATTTTTTTTTATTCATCCATTCAGTTATTCATCCATTTATTTATTCATCCATTCAGTTATTCATCCATTTATTCATTCATCCATTCAGTTATTCATCCATTTATTTATTCATCCATTCAGTTATTCATCCATTTATTTATTCATCCATTCAGTTATTCATCCATTCAGTTATTCATCCATTTATTTATCCGTTTATTAATTCTTTCATTCATTTGTCTATTCTCTCATTTGTTCATTCATTTGTCCATTCATTCATTCAGTCACTCATAAATTCTTTCATTCATTTGTCTATTCTCTCATTTATCCATTCATCCATCCATCCATTCATTCATTCAGTTATTTATCCATCCATCCATTCATAATTCATTCATTCATTCATTTGTCTATTCTCTCATTTGTTCATTCATTTGTCCATCCATCCATTCATTCATTTAGTTATTTATCCATCCATTCATTCATTCATTCATTCATTCATTCATTCATTCATTTGTATATTTTCTGATTTGTTCATTCATTTGTCCATTCATCCAACCATTCATTCATTCATTCAGTTATTTATCCATCCATTCATCCATCCATCCATTCATTCATTCATTCATTTGTCTATTCTCTCATTTGTTCATTCATTTGTCCATTCATTTGTCCATTCATTCATTCATTCACTCACTCATTTGTCCTCTCAAACATTTTTTTCCCATGGATCCATTCATTTATTCATCAATTGGTGATTTGAAAAACAATGTTTATTGAGTAAATAATAAGAACCACCTCTAAACTATTGTATTTGTTATTAAGCCATTTTCGTTTTTGTTATTTCAGGGTAGCAATGTGTACTGTCTTGATAGAGAATGTAAAACTAGAGTCCTTGGTATTGACCCAACAGAGTTCAAGTTTAAACTTGCTCTTATCAACCGTAAATATGACGAGGTAAGACAAGAACTGGAGCAGGTTTCATACAACTGTGAAATATTCAATGCTGTGTGCGTGCGTCCCTTGCGTCAACTGTGATTTTTCTAGAAATATGTGCCTTCCTTGACCATGTTTGTGCTGTGAGCTTTTCCTAATCATGCAAAATCTGCTCTATTACGATATTCCTTTGTGTCTTAAAACAAAAATGACTGTTTTGTTTAACGACTCATGGTCACTTACCGGCACACTTTATAATCCACTCACATACAGTTAAATTAAGAGAAAACAAAATGATAAATGATTTAGTAAGAGCGTAAATACCCACTCACATTGTAAAATATATCAAAATGTCTGAATGTGTTATTTTCATGGTCCATGAAATTCAGTCTTTCACTCTGTGCATGCTGGTAAGTGGTCTTTATACTAGTTGATCAAAAACAATTAAAGAAAACTATGTGTTTAGAGACTACTAGAGTACAAACACTAAAAGTACATGCACCATAAATACCACTAAATACTGCTAAATTAATAATAATAATAATAATAATTATCATTTATATAGCGCCGATATCCTTAACCTATTAGAAAAGATTCAAAAACATGAAAAAGACAATTAAATTTCATACATTTACTTTTTTTTAACATATATCATATTTCATACATTAATTGCAATAAAAGTACACATAAAATATAATAACTATATAAATTAAAACATTTCAATTTTAAGAATATGCTAAATTAAAAACCTTTAAGGTAAGTTTTTAAATGTTTTTTAAAAATATCTAAAGAAGAAATTTTTCTAATATTCTCTGGAAGGGAATTCCATAAAAACGGAGCAGCGACTGAAAACGATCTTTTACCATATGTTTTGAGATTAAAGGTAGACCTTTGTAATAAGTTTGACGAAGAAGATCTCAGAGAACGAGCAGGAATGTAAAAATTTAAAAGATTAGATAGATAGGAAGGAGCCAGTCCATGCAGAGATTTAAAAGTAATAATAAGAATTTTATACTGAATCCGTTGCTCTACGGGCAGCCAATGAAGAGATTTAAGAATAGGTGTAATGTGCTCCTGCTTTCGAGAGTAAGTGACAAGTCTTGCTGCGGCATTTTGTACCAGTTGAAGCTTTCGAATAGAATTTAGTGGAAGGCCATACAACAGGGAATTACAAAAATCAAGTTTTGAAGAAACGAACGCATGAACTAGGGTTTCGCAAGCAGCAGGACTAAGGGAATTACGAATTTTCCAGATATTATGTAAATGAAAAAAGCATGATTTACAAGCAGATGTTATATGAGAGTCAAGAGATAGATTCGAATCAAAAATTACACCAATATTACGAACGGAGGAAGAAGGAGCAACGTCAAAGCCAGATATATTAAGAGAATCAACACTTGGGGAAGCACGATGAGTAGCTGAAAGAACAGCTATTTCGGTCTTGTCACCATTAAGTTTTAACCTGTTATCATGCATCCACTTGTCAATCTCTCTAGTACATACTTATGCAAATTCGAAATAAATAAATATATAAATAAATAAATATGCAAATAATAATTATGCAAATTCTTTTGTTCTCTATTGTTTAATCAACACTATTTAGTGGTAAATAGTACAAAGTATTGCACACTTTTAGTGTTTGTACTCTACCACTGAGCTAATGACATTAACAAGTTTAGTGTATCATTTTGGTGGCCAGACCCTTATTTAGTGATTAATACATATTACAATAATATTATTTTCTCTAGGTGTTGCACATGGTTAGGAATGCCAAGCTTGTTGGTCAGTCTATTATCTCCTACCTACAAAAGAAGGGATACCCAGAGGTAACTTATATACCATATTCAAAATTGTTACTACCTAAAAGTTGTTTTAATGCAGTTTTGTAAGTAATGTTTACAACAGAGCGACCGTGTTGTATCGGCATGTATAGCCAATACAACACGGATGCGAATGTTGTAAATGACTTAAAAAACTCTTTCATATTTTACCAAAATTAAAATAAATATTTAAGTTAAAACTTATGCAAATCAGGATATATACAACACTCGTCATGGTCATGGTTTCTTTTGAAAATGTTTCATTAATTATTCATGAGTTTTTTAACAAAGTAGAGTACAAACAAAGTTCAATAATCAGTGATTATTTTCATTATTATATCAGGTTGCACTTCATTTTGTAAAAGATGAGAAGACAAGATTTGGTCTGGCATTAGAATGTGGCAATATTGAGGTAAGACTATAGAAACGAAAAGACTTGTAATGTTGTTATAAAAGAAGTCAAGTGGTTCTCCCTACCCAGTCACTTGTATTTTAGATGTAGTTTCATAAGTAGTACTATACAGTATGAACAGTGAATCTGTATGGGATATATATAGGTTATTTACCAGCCCAGGTCGGTCTGGATAGGGAAAAACTGTGCCCTTGGTCTTGAATTTACGGCCCCTAGCCTTTGGTAGGATACCGCCCGCTCACGCACGAAAAACAAAATAAATTGGGATATAGCAATAAGTTCAAGATGAGGCACTTTATATCTCATACGAATGGACACAAATATTGTATAGTACTTATGAAACTCCAAGGTTAGTTTCTTTCATATTTTACTAAAATATGATAAAAGTAAATAAGGCTGAGAAAAGTTAACACTTATGCAAACCAGGACGAAATCTATATGAGATTTACAGAACTTGTCGCGAATGTGATTTCTTTTGTAAAAGTCTCATTAATTATTCATGAGTTTCATATGAAATTTATTTGTAGTGTATTTCCCAGGAAAATGATCATGTCTATATAATAATTATTTTAATATTCAAATTTCTGTATCAATTATTTTTTCATGTAATGTATCATTTTCACTGTCTGTTTCTTCAATTTGTCCTTAGGTTGCTTTAGAAGCAGCTAAGGCTTTAGATGACAAAGCATGCTGGGAAAGACTAGGTGCTGCTGCCTTGAGACAGGGAAATCATCAGGTAAAAACACATGAAAAAAAAACACTGAAAAACAAATGAAAGGGAAATGGAATGAAGTATAGGAAATACATAAATTGGAATTAGCAGAAGCATATTAAAAAAAAAATTGAAGGGAAAATTAGAAATGACAATTGAAAGTAGGAGGGGAAATTGAAATGAAATTATCTGAAAATCAAAAAAAAAAACATCCAGGTATTTGATTCCATTTTCCATTTACTAACCTCACCCCTGACTGTAAATTACTGGTTTAAAGCAGTTGGATACGTTCTCCACAGTTCAATAACTGTAAATTATAACTCAAACGTATGGAGGGGAGTGATTACAAGTCTGTGTTTGTATCTGTAATGAAGAAAAAGTAAAACAATTATTTTTAAAGAGGCAAGTGTTTATTTGTTGTTGTATTTATTCAATAGGTTGTAGAAATGGCCTACCAGCGAACCAAGAACTTTGACAAACTGTCTTTCCTCTATCTTATCACCGGCAATGTTGAAAAACTACAAAAAATGCAGAAAATTGGTAAGAAAAACTGTTCTAATATACTTCTTATAGAACTGGATTGTATTAACTAGTTAGTGAATATATTTATATAAAATTTATCTAAGTTTATAAGTACTTGTGCAAGATCCAAACCTGTCAGTAGATTCTGTGTATTGATGGTTAATATGTGGATGTATGTCTTGCTAGATTAAAAACCAGCTATTACTCACCTTGGTTTGCTGTTCCATAGAAGCCTTGGTCTTCATGTTGGGATATTATATGAATATATAAATATATAGAGTAACCATACACCTAATTGCAATAACATTGTCCTGACTTGTGTAATAGCCTCGATAGCATGTAATATATTCTTTACAATTTGACTACAGCAGGTGTTAATTTAAGGAATGTACACATTATCAAACAATTGAAACACTTCGAAAATCAAAGGGCTGTATTCAAATTCTAAAGAATATATTTCTTCATAATAGCAGTTGTTGGTCCTCAAACTTTTAATTTTTAAAAACTTCTCCTAAGCTTTTGGCCTTTGCGGCCATCTTCAGAGGAATAAAAGGTCTAAGCTTTTGTCCTTCGCGGCCATCTTCAGAGTAATAAAAGGTCTAAGCTTTTGGCCTTCGCGGCCATCTTCAGAGGAATGAAAGGTCTAAGCTTTTGGCCTCCCCTGCCATCTTCAGAGGAATCAAAGGTCTAAGCTTTCGGCCTCCCGGCCATCTTCAGAGGAATAAAAGATCTTTCATTCCTCTGAAGATGGCCGCAAAGGCCGAAAGCGTAATAGGAGAAAAGGTTGAGGACTAACAACTACTATTATGAATCAAAATCCAACCTACAAACATTTGTTTGATTTAATATATTTCTTGCTATCAAGGCTGAGGTTGATAAGTGTTTGTGTTATATACAAACTGTCAAATCATGTTATCTATCACCACTGTACTATTTGACAAAAGGCAAGTTTGCACATGCTAAGCCACGATTTGTTGTTGACATATTCATGACTTTCTACCCTGGGTGCAAGAGGAATTATTTTCCAGGTCAACTAATAATTATTTTAGAATAATTTTCCAGTTATATTATTATGCGACTCGCGCTTCACGCTCACCATAGTACCACAGAAAATAATTCCTCTGGCAACCAGGGCAACGATTTCCAAGCAAAGCAAGAAAAAATGTTATCGCTTACAATAGAAAACACATGTGAATTTACTCTGAATTGAGGCTTTCCCTGTGCAAATGTTTGTTTTGTCAAATAGAACAGCGGTGCCAGATAACATGAAACTGGTCTATTGGTTTTTCAATTCAATGTATTTGACTTGTAGCTGAGATTCGTAAGGACATGAGTGGTCAGTACCACAATGCTCTCTATACTGGTGACGTTGAAGAGAGAGTTAAGATATTGAAGGCACTTGGACAGGGTCCTTTGGCTTATTTGACAGCAGCTACTCATGGCTTGGCAGAGGATGCTGAGGATGTGAAAAACACTTTTGAACTTGATACTGACATGGTAAGATCATCAGTAACTTACAGTGACACTACTCCAACCAATTAATAATTATAAATTGTAATATTCAAAGAGAGCAAAAAAAATAAATAAATAAATAAATAAACTAAACCAAGGCAAATCATCCAATCACATTCAAGTATCTATACAATAGAATTACAGGGAATTGATGATTCAGTAAATTTCACTGTCAAAATATAATGTCAAAGTGTCAACAAAAAACATCAGAATTATCTTGTATAGTGATTGAATAATTTGTGACCAATTTTTTGGGGTGGCCTTGGATCGAGTAGTTGCACTGTAATTAGTAATGAGAGCACTGGCATTGAGCAGTAATTTGATGGTAATGATAATAGTGGTAATGATGGTGGTGGTGATAACGATGATGATGATAATGGTGGTGATAACGATGATGATGATGGTGATTATGATGGTGTTGTTGAACTTGATGCTGACATGGTAAGATCATCAGTAACTTAATTAGTAATGAGAGCACTGGCATTGAGCAGTAATTTGATGGTGATGGTAATGATAATAGTGGTAATGATGGTGGTGGTGATAACGATGATGATGATAATGGTGGTGATAACGATGATGATGATGATGATGGTGATTATGATGGTGTTGTTGAACTTGATGCTGACATGGTAAGATCATCAGTAACTTAATTAGTAATGAGAGCACTGGCATTGAGCAGTAATTTGATGGTGATGGTAATGATAATGATGATGGTGGTGATAACAATGATGATGATGATTATGATGATGTTGTTGAATTTGATACTGACATGGTAAGATGATTAGTTACTTTGATTGGAGTACATACAGTGCACAATAATGATGATCATCATTATGATGATGGTGATAATGATAGTGATCGTGTTGATTTAAATGGTGATGATGAAAAATCATTACACTCATGATCATAATTAGGGCGATGATACCAATGATGACGAATGATTATCAATGATGATAATGACTATTTTATATATCACACAGCTTCCTCAAGTGAACCCCAATGCAAAGCTTCTTCGTCCACTGATGCCCATTCTACAAAATGAAGGCAACTGGCCTCTACTCACAGTCAGTAAAACCTTCTTTGAAGGTGCAATGTCTGCTAAAGGTATGCTAATAAAATGTGCAACAATAAACCTCTATCACAAAGCAGCTAATCATAATGCAAATTTCTGACCAGCCTAACTTAGGGATATGGACCATAAGATATTTAATGGAGGGTTAGGCAATTTGTTGGATATTTTTTGCAAGGTTAAAGCTGTACTGCAGGGTTTTTTATTTTTTTTAATTTTTAATTTTTTTATTTTTGTTTGGGGGGGGGGGGGGGGGGGTCACCCACCAACTATCTAATGGTCTGTGCCTTAGACTTGATAAAACAAATTAAAGCACAAAATAGTTAATTTGAAATTTGTATGGGCTGCCATGGTTGAAGTATTCCAACTGTGATCACATGTTTTTTGTCTTTACAGCTGGTGGTGCTTCTACACTGGCTGCAGTGGATGATGTTGCTGAAGGTGCTGGTGAAGGATGGGGAGAAGATGCAGACCTCATCATTGATGAAGGTATAGAGATATTTATTGTCATAGTTAACATTATCAGCTTCTTCTCCGTGTGCTGGACACAGTCTACGTAATTCGATAGAAACAACAAATTACTCCAATTTAATCAATGAAAGACGCTAACAAAGAATACTGTAGGTTTTTAGTACACATCGGAGAAGCCACATAATTAATATCATTCTTATTACTGTC
Organism: Metridium senile; assembly: GCA_949775045.1. Lineage (NCBI taxonomy): Eukaryota > Metazoa > Cnidaria > Anthozoa > Actiniaria > Metridiidae > Metridium > Metridium senile. The sequence goes on from OX459110.1 coordinate 4,030,695, forward strand.
ATCATAACCAATAATATTGTCATCATCATCAACATTGTTGACATCATCATCATCATTATCATTCTCATCATCATCATTATTATCATCATCATCAGCATTGTTGACATCATCATCATCATCATTCTCATCATTATTGGCATCATCATTATTGTCATCATCATCATCATCATTATCATCATCATTATTGCCATCAACATCATCATAATTATCACCATGGTCATTATTGAGGCCTACCAAGGCACCACTGTGGTCTTTTGCAAATGTATATGTTGATTATCATCAATGTTTTTCTTGTTTCAGATGGTGGTTTTGGTGGTGATGATGCTGTAGAAGGTATCGCTGATGATGAAGAAGGAGGTGGCTGGGATGTTGACGATGATGACCTGGAATTACCAGCTGATTTAGTAAGAATCAATACTGCAGTATCATGATATCTAACACCGCTGTACTTTATGACAAAAGGCGCCTCGATTTGTTGTAATATATTATTTCACAAGCAAAGCACGAAAAAATACTACCGAAACACATTTGAATATGTTCTGAATTGAGGCTATCTTTGTACAAATGCGCCTTTTTGTCAAATAGTACTGCCAGCTAGATAACATGAAACTGGTCCATTCTGTCAGGATAAAATATCAACAAACAGCTAAATGGAAAGAGCTAAATTCTGTCAGCATTTACAGAATGAATCATTCTTCTCCTACTAGTATCGCTTCTCTTATCTCTCATCTTAAATTCCAGCTTGATCTATTAAAGAAATAGAAAAACTTGTGCATGCTTTTTGCAGATACACCTATTTGCAATAAGGTTGTCATACAAAATAGAACATTTGTCACAAAGAAAATAGAACATTTGTGATTTAGTGCGAAAGGAATTAATTAAAAGACAAAAGAGAGAGTTCAGCTTGAGTGATCTTCTTTTGTCTTTTAATCAATTCCTCTCGCACTAAATCACAAATGTTCTATTTTCTTTATAACAAATGTATGTTTTTGTATGACAACCTTACTGCAAGTAGGTGTATAAAGCATACAGGGTTGTGAGAACACTAGAGAAGTTTTAAGAGAAGCATGATGCGATGCTGAGTGCTTCTAGACACTTCTTGAGTGTTCTGGCAATCCCTTAGTGCTTTATAACTGCAGACAGCACAGTTTTATATTTAATATAAAATACAAATTGATCAACATGTGAAGGTGCATGCTGTGTTTTTTATTTATTAAATAATATTTTTAAAAACAGGTTGCATTGCTGGTTTAAATGGGGACCTGTATAAATAAATCTAACAATACAAGCATTAAATACGAATATGGTAACACAATACGAAAAGGAGAAAACGAAAAGAAATTACAAAGATTTGTAACGGCATTTTAATGCTGTTTTGAATTTTGAAAAATTTGTTTCATGTCTTATAGTGTTCTCATAAAGCAAGTGTCTCGGCCAATCAAAATGTTTGATTTCTTATAGTTACTTTCAATATAGTAAAAATTTGATAAAGCATGTTGCCTTGTTTTCTATAGGCGGATGATGCTATATATATGATGCTAATTTGCCAACCATTTTCACAATAGATTTTTTAATTTTCTCTGTCTAATAACAATGGTTGGTTGGCAAAACCATAACAACATGTCACTGTACGTCCACCTATTTCTTCAAGAGATGTCTCTAACGTTGCTGTCTTTGTTTGTGTAGGATGTTGGTGGACCAGTCATGCCATCAGGTGATGAAGGTTACTTCGTACCACCAACTAAAGGCACTAGCCAGGCACAGATATGGTGCAATAACTCACAACTCGCCGTGGATCACATAGTAGCAGGATCATTCGACACTGCCATGAGGGTATGTAATTGAAAAATACGCAAAAATGAACATGTGAGCTGAATTGTGTGCAAAGTAATTAAGCGTTGAGGTAGTGAGTGTGTGTCTGAGTCTCCACAATTAGTAGGGCACACATGTCCAGAATTGAGAGAGACGTTAAAAGTCTCAATTCAAATAAAATGAAAAGTGAATTGGCATTTCAAATGAACATGACTATAGCTTATAGAATGAAAAAAAAAACACCCTAAAAAATGTTAACTTAAATTTAATATTTTTTTCAAGCTTTAGCCCTTCGTCCTTTTACTCCAAAGAAGGGCTAAACGTAAAGCTTGAAAAATCACGTTTTTAAATTTTTAAAAAGGCGCATTTAGCTAAGCCTCGATTTGTTTTTAAAATTTTTACAAATCCCAAGCAAAGCACAAGAAAATGTTATCACTCAATTATAGAAAACAAATCTGAATTTACTCTGAAATGAGGCTATCCCTGTGCAAATGCGCCTTTTGTCAAATAGTACAGCGGTGATATATAACATGAAACTAGAGTATTGAGATTATCCCTGTGCAATTGCGCCTTTTGTCAAATAGTATAGCGGTGATAGATAACATGAAACTGGAGTATTGTCTTATTTTACATTCAAACCTTGTCGTTCATTTTTTCTCAGCTTCTTCAAGAACAAATTGGAGTGGTTAACTTCGAGCCATTTAAATCTCTCTTCCTGCTGGCATTCTCACGATCAAGGACTGCCATCATTGCAGGCCCAACGCTACCTAACTTGTTTGGCTACCCCCATAGAAACTGGTAAGATACGCATTACAGGGTAGTTTTAAGTCTCCCCCACAGCCCTGTTTAGCCTCGTCACGCAACGTTCCTCATAGTGTTGGGAACTAAACACGGCTGCGGGGGAGACTGGTTATTTTTGTGGACCAATACTAGAGCGAAAGCACTAGAACCATGAAACAAAATCAAATTGTTAGTGTGTAATAGTTCTTATTTAGCGGCTATTAGTTAGAGTTGTTTTCATTAACCCGTGAAATAAAGTGAGTTAGTTAAAGTGTGATAAAATAACAACAAAATAACAAAATGAAATTAAGGTGTATTAAAGAGTAATACACTAAAGTGTGTTTCACGGGTTAATGAAAACCACTCTACTATAAAAGACAAGTAAAGTTGTAATGAGGTATTGTTTCCTTTTGTATTTGATGTTTCTGGTTGAGTGACACTGACTAAGTAGTCACTAAATAAAAACTATTAATTAGTAACTATTTGGTTTTTATTTCATGGTTCTAGTGTTTTCTCGCTAGTCCATTTCACAGTTCTTTTGAAATGGTGATGTCAAGTACCAGCATGCTTTACACATTTTCTTCTTGAGATTCATATTAATTTCCTTATGAGAATCAGTAGAGCAATAGTCCTTTTAGTTGCACATTTCAGACCACATGGCATTCCCCTGAAAGTTGTTCTTTTATGTCAAGTATTAAAATATTTATACATAACAAATGATTAACTCCAAAGGGAATGAACACGTGGTTTGAAATGGGAAAATAAACATTGAAGCTGAATGGGTATATTGACACTAATTATTTTACAAAGGAAGAAAACATTTTGTAGTGGTAGTATATGATGACACAGATACTCCCTCTCAAGAATAGTAGAACGATTGGCAATATCTATTTTACAACAGAAAGAAAGCATATCATTTTGGAAGTGGCAGTATAAACTGACTCAGATTTTTAGTCTCTCTTGAGAAATAGTAGAGCAATAGCCCTTTTCACAGATCTTTGTATTTCTTTTAAAAGGCAGCCATGCCTTTGCAACAAAGTGAGATGAGCGGTGAGCTTGCAATGATAGCAAGGTATGAATAATTGTGATTAGCTGGTAAAAAAAGTCTCTATCATTGCAACTCACCGTTAGATGTCTTGCTCAAAAACTTGCAAAACTGTACAAACTTCAGACACATTATATTCTTGTTAAAACCTTGACAAAAACTGCAATGATAGTTGTTGTAAAGTTTAATCATTTCTATATAAGACAAGACTAATATCATTGGTATTTTTCCAGGAAAGAGGCTGGTGCCAAGGCTGGATTACCTGCTGTTGGTCTTAAACTAAGTACACTTGTACAGCGGCTACAGGTACTATTGATATGCTATTGTCTGTCTGTCTGCCTGTTTGTCAGAGATCCAGATCCATTACACTCTTTGATGTACAGCAGAAGAGGAATAGTTTGTCTGTTTGCAGTTGCTTGTCCATTAATCAGTCAATACAAAGAATCAAAATGTCATTCTGTCTGTCTGTCTGTCTGTCTGTATGAGGGCAATCGCCATCATGTATTGAGTGTGGGTCTGAGTCTTCTTAATTAGTAGGACACTTGTGTCTCGCTAGAGGATTTGACAAGTTAAAAAGTGATTTAATTTTTCATCACCATCACCATCACCATCACCATCACCACCACCATCATCATCACCACCACCACCACCACCACCACCACCACCACCACCACCACCACCACCACCACCACCACCACCACCACCACCACCATCATTAACATCATCATCATCAATTGTCTTCATTATCATAATCAACACCATTATCATCTTCTGTACTATCAACATTACCAACATCATCGATATCATAATCACCACTGCCACTGATATTAATCTACCATATACCATTTACAGGCAGCGTACCAGTTGACAACAGGAGGGAAGTTCCAGGAAGCCATAGTCAAACTCAATGAGATACTGTTGAGTATAGCCCTAGTTGTAGTGGACACCAAACAAGAAATCAGTGAAGCCCAGCAACTTGTTGGAATCTGTAGAGAATACATCCTGGGTTTACAGATGGAATCGAAGAGGAAAGAACTACCAAAGGTATTATTGCTGTAATAATTAGCCAGGTGATCTCCCTTCGAAGCGCGCAAAGGATTGTTTGTCAAAACGAATAGAAGATATAAATTATTTTTTACGAAAAGCACGATTATAGGATCTGCGCGATAATAGGTACGACTAGCTTATTATTCCTGAATTTTATAAAATTAAATAGAATACTAATATTGATATTGTGATTTTAAAGTATTTGTCTTTGTTTGACAGAGTAATCTTGAAGAGCAGAAGCGTGTTTGTGAGGTATGTTCTTCTGCAGTTTGTATACGTCATGACCATAAGTCGCCGTAATTCGATTTGGTATATGTTGTCAATATGTGTAATTAACCTCGTGTTGTTTCTTTCTAGATGGCTGCTTACTTTACACACTGTAATCTACAACCTGTACATCAAATCCTTACTCTTAGAACAGCTCTTAATCTATTCTTCAAGGTACGATAATTTTCAAGTTCGAGTTAGGGGCTGTTTATATGGAAGCGAGTTGTTGCTGCTAGCCGGGATAACTCTATTGTCTTCAATTCCCCAGGGAACACAAATCAATAGAGTTAGCCCCTTAATTGAGCAGAATACAGCTATTTTAAAAATGGTTGGCGAAAGTTTGTTGCATGTTGCATACCAAGCCCGAAATGTACTATGGGTGATATTGATTCAAGCAGCGAAAGGTCACGACAATATGGAATTTTTCTAAACATTTTCTGCAGTGTTTTCCAGCATATTTATTATTTCGCATTTTAAGTTTGTAAACCTATTTCTATAATCTTTGTCCCAATCAAATCTACGGTTCACACTGTAGTCACTCTTGTTATCGATTTATTCATAGCATATTTTGTTTGTACGTGGTTGTGTTATATGACCATAACAATGAAAACTACAGTCCACACTCTGAAGCCTGCAAAGGATGTCGGCATTTCTTCTCTTGTTTTCGATTTGTTCATAGCATATTTTAGTTGTACGTGTTTGTGCTATATGACCATAACAAGTTATTGCAGTGGTAGATAACGAAACAAATGTTGTTTACAAAAAACGCGTAATTATAATGACAAATTATGTTCATATTACCGTCATCCTTTGCCAGCTTCAGATTGTTGACTATAGCTTTGGCGACGACAACAACTTTTGAAACGGGTGTATAAGGACGTAAAAGATCCCACTGTCCTGTCCACAAAGAGATATTTAAATGATTGAGAGCGCCTATATTTATTCAAGCCATATTGTTGTTGCTGCTGCTGTTGTTAATTATTTTTCTGTGTTTAATCTACATCTACATCTACATATGGGGGGCCTTGCAAAAGGGGTTACCTATCACTGCAAGACTTGAATATTTCTTAATATTTCAGCTTAAGAATTATAAGACCGCTGGCTCATTTGCTCGCCGTCTACTTGAGCTTGGACCTCGACCTGACGTAGCCACACAGGTAAGAACCACGTGATCGCTATGATAATGAAGATGATACTATGGAAATCAGTAGACTGGTAATCATGCCCCAAAAATTCCGTCCACGTGACCAATTTTTTTTGTACCATGTGATCGCTTCTGGCCAATCATGTTGCTCAAAATTGGTCATGTGGTACAAAAAGACACACCCCCAAGGCCAAATTTTCAACGTACATTTAACCACTCTAGTGATTTTCATAGTAATATAATGATGATGTTGGTGATATGATGATGGTGATAATGATGGTGATAATAATGATGCTAATATGATGATGATGAAGATGATAATATAATGATGATGATGATGGCGATATGATGATGATGATGTTCATGATGATTATGATTAAACTATATATATCAGTGGTGGATCCAGGAGGAGGTCCAATGGTTCCATGGAACCCCCCTTTGTAACGATAATACACTGTCTGGATTCTCTTTTCTCTGTTATTGGGCTACCTGTGGTGGATCCAGGGGGAGGTTCCATGGAACCCCCCTTTGTAACTACAATACGTGGCCTGTTGTTACTCTCGCCCTAGTGTTATATGTGGAACTCCCCTTTCTAAAATCATTGATCCACCGCTGTATATTTAATCTAAGAACGACTTTATACATCAATACTTGTTTTCACACCAAATAGGCCTTTTGCAACAACAGGTCACGTGACCCTACCCCTTTTAAATCGAACAGCTGTGTCAAAATGAGCATCAGAAATAAAAAGAGCACCTCAACATTAGTACGAAGGCGAAATATAAGCTCATAAAATGTAACACAAGGGAAATGGCATTAAATTTAACATTCAATATTTTATAATAATATAAATATTATATATTTTATATAAAATTTCGAATTTTATATTTCATGCCATTTCTCCTATGCTCAACATTATGAGCTAAAACTTTGGCTACTTACTAATGTTGAGGTGCTCTTTTTATTTCTGTTGTTCATTTTGGCACAGCTGTTCGATTTAAAAGGGATAGGGTCACGTGACCTGTTGTTGCAAAAGGCCTATTATCCTTGGGTCTTTTCATGACGTAGTATTGCTTTGTATCAACAGACGCGCAAGGTTCTACAAGCCTGCGACAAGAATCCTACAGATGCCCATCAACTACAGTACGATGAACATAATCCATTCGCTACTTGTGGCTCGTCCTATAAACCACTCTACAGGTCAGTGGGTACACGTATTTTAATACTACACGTTATCTAGTACCGCTGTACTATTTGACAACAGGCGCATTTGTACAGACTAAGCCTCGATTTGTTGTCAAAATATTCACAAATTCCAAGCAAAGCACCAAAAATGTAATTGAAATAGAAGCTATCCCTGTGCAAATGCGCCTTTTGTCAAATAGTACAGCGGTGCTAGATAACATGAAACTCGTCTATTACAGTGAGGACACTAAAACCGTCAACACTTGACTTAAATTATTATTTCCTGAACATTCTACTGCTTCAAAACCTCTAAAAATGAAGCATTGAGTTCAAATACACTTCTAGTTCATAATAAATCGTATGTTTAATCGATTCACAGAGGTAAACCACAAGAGAGATGTCCGTTCTGCCAGTCTAGTTACTGCCCTGAATACAAAGGAACTGTATGCGAAATCTGCAAGGTATGTATTGGAGATGTTGCTGCTTCTTCTGTAGTTGTTGCGGCTATTGTTTTTGTTGCTGCTGTTGCTACTACTGTTGGTGGTGGTGGTGGTGGTGGTGCTGCTGCTGCTGCTGCTGCTGCTGCTGCTGGTGGTGGTGTTTTTGCTGCTGTTGGTGTTGCTGCTGTTTTGTTGGTGTTGTTGTTGATGATGATATTGTTGATGTAGCTGTTGTCACAGCAATTGTTATTATTGTTGATGTCGATGATATTGTTGATTTGATGATATTGTTGATTTGATGATGATATTGTTGATGTTGCCGCTGCTACTGTTGTTATTGTTGATGACGATGATATTGTTGATTTGATGATATTGTTGATGACGATGATATTGTTGATGTTGCCGCTGCTACTGTTGTTATTGTTGATGACGATGATATTGTTGATGTTGCCGCTACTACTGTTGTTATTGTTGATGTCGATGATATTGTTGATTTGATGATATTGTTGATGACGATGATATTGTTGATGTTGCCGCTGCTACTGTTGTTATTGTTGATGACGATGATATTGTTGATGTTGCCGCTGCTACTGTTGTTATTGTTGATGACGATGATATTGTTGATGTTGCCGCTGCTACTGTTGTTATTGTTGATGACGATGATATTGTTGATGTTGCCGCTACTACTGTTGTTGTTTTTGTTGATGATGATGATATTGTTGATGTTGCCGTTGCTACTGTTGTTATTGTTAATGATGATGATCATATTATTATTGCTGCTGTTGTTGTTGTTGCTACTGTTGTTGTAGCCTTCAGTTAGAAAACAGACGTTCTTTCGCTCCGTCACAGTACTAAATACATGTTTTGTTTCGTCAGGTTGCTGAGGTTGGCAAGGACACCATAGGGCTTCGCATCAGCCCCGTCCAATTTCGCTAATACTGATATCGAATATTCTTTAATAGTAAATAATTGATTTTTAACTTTATGGAGACAAAAAGATCTACAGACCATCAACATTTAATAAACGACCACGAAACCGTGTTACGATGGCTTTGCTTATGGTGATCAGTGATGATGATAGTGATGTTCAAGATGATGTCAGTTAAGATGGTGATAATCATGATGATGTTGATTGTGGTAATTAAAATCATGATGATAATGATGAGTAAGATAATGTCAGTTAAGATGGTGATGATGATAATCATCATGATGATGGTAATTAAGTCCATGGACATCGTGAAAGTGATGATGATGATCTCAATGATGTTGGTGATGATAATGATGATCAAGTTGTTGGTAATTACAGCATAACGCGCCTTACTGTGGCCACCCAATTAAAAGTTTTGTGCAAGTTAGCTTAGCGTTCAAAAGTTTCTCTTTTCAAATTTATTGCTACACCTTTTCAAATTTAAACATCCTAGGAGGTTTTTCAGACACTTGTACACTTCCCTCTTCGCTTTGAACATTTCAAAGTGTTTATCGTTTGTCACTCGGCGGTTGTACTTCTATATTAAGGTCAAATTCTCTCTTTCTGATTGGTTACCTTGTACAAAACTTAAATTAGGTGGCCACGGTAAGGTGCGTCGCGCTGTAAGGTGTTGGTATTGGTGATCACAATTATGATGGTGTTGATAATGATGATGATTGTGACAATGATAATAAATATGATCACGATGATGAAACTAATAATATTATGTTGACTTGTTTCAAATAATGATTATATACAATAATAACAATCAGTAATTTCAAAAGATGTGAAACAATATTCAAGATGATATTTTAGCACGTCGTGGCAAAAGAGTTTCAACAATTCTCCTATTAAACAGCTTTGCAAACAAAGTAGTCGATACATTAATAATCTCATTCTCAGTTTTTTTCAGACAGAATCGTTGCATCTTGACCATCAATTTCATTTTCAATTTGATTTTTTTTCTAATCCATCAATCTGCATATGTCTCAAATCAACCAGTGATCGACTGGCTGGGCCCCTAATGTCTACGTCACACAAGGCGACTTTCTACGCTTGGTGGAGCGAATTTTGATCATCGTCAATCGCCAGCGAATTTAATCGCCGATATCTGACTTGTCATATATGGGCGAACTCTATCGCTAACCGCGCCGATCACTGAAGATCGCTCAAAACATTTGTAATCGCAACAGCAGGCACATAACGATTTTCAGGCGGCGTTGGAAATATTCCAGTTTCGTGTTATCCAGCACAGCTGTACTGTTTGTACAAAAGGTGCATTTGTACAGTACAGGTACAACCTCGATTCAGCGAAAATTCAAAGGTGGATTTTATTGTTTAAAAGCGATAGCATTTTCTGTGTTTTGCTTGTAATTTTTAAAAATGTTCACAACAAATTGAGGTTTAGTCTGTATAGATGCGTCCTTTGTCAAAAAGTACAGCGGTGATAGAAAACGAGTAACTAGAGTATTGGCTCCAACATGCAAGTGACAAATCGCTTAGTGTCTGATGTAGGACTTTCCACAAGTTGCTCGGCAACTTTTCCGATTTCGAGCAACTTTCGTTCTTTTTTTTTTTTATTTTTACATGAATTCTAACTGTTAGATTTTTGGGCAACTTTTAAGCAACTTTTTGTGTTTTTTGTTTAAGCAACTTTTTGGGAAATTGTGAGCAACTTTTTTTGACTTTAAAAGGATGATGTAATAGACCAGAAAAAGACAAAAACTTGTCGAACGTTGGAGATCACGATGCCACGATTTGTAAACAAAATGTAGTATTACTTATCTAATGTATTTGGAGAACATAACGTAGATATGTTAGTGTTGTATTTACAAATAAAAGTTATTATTACAAATGGTACGATGTTTGTCTATGGGAATCGAAATGTTATAAGCTTTTGTCGGGCGAAGCCGGGAAATTACAGTAAATCTATAATTTAACTGTACAAGATAAGTAAATCATTTCTAATTGGATAAAAGGTTATTTTGTAAATCATTCTGATACTAGTAGTTCTTGTTAATTTGGTTAATATTCCTTCGATATTGTTTACTTTCTAGTTTGATTAATGTTCGTTCGTCCCTTTGTTGCATTTCTTTGCATGTTTGTTTTACTTGTTTGATTTATTGTTTGTTTATTCCTTCCTTTGTTTTTACATGTTTTTTTTGTTTTACTTGTTTGTTTGTTTGTTTGTTTGTTTGTTTGTTTGTCTGTCTGTCTGTTTGTCTGTCTGTTTGTTTGTTTGTTTGTTACACGATATCTTGGGAACTTTTACCAAACGTTCCATAGTTTGTGGATACGGCTTCTTGTTGCACCACACCAGCGTCAATAGGATTGTTGGTTAAGATTCCCTGGCTATCTTGCCTGTGCGAGCTCTTTTTACACAAACAATTGCAACATGCGCAAATACACCAACATCCATCATCACAAATAAATGGTGCTGGATCCTCCCTAATCTTCTTGACTTTCTTGGCAAGACTCGAAAGTCTCTTTCTATGTTTTGTTTTAAACTGACGAAATAAATTCCCTCTTAGCCAGTAATGATCGCAGTAGCAGGTGTCAAAGGCATGTTGTAACTCCTGCAGAATAGTTAGGAAGCATTCTTGGATATTTTCTTCGACCCAAAAGCTGACTGGCTTCTTTTCCAGAGTGTTGAGAAAGACAGTCTTAATGTGGTACGATGATAATTCAGGAAGAATTGGCTGCAGGTGGTCCTTTAGGATTACTTTCACGGCCAGCAAACATTTCCTGGCAATATCTGGTACAAGTTTGGATAATTCTAACTCAGGCACGGAGAAGGAATATCTCCAAGACGGTAGATGTCGTCCTTCTTGGTCAAGTGGTATAGGTACTAGATGGAAACCTTTAGAAGAGATCCTTTGAACATCTTCCAAACTTGGCCAAAGTCGCTCTCTGAGTTGCCAGTCACTTGATGATGGCCACTGTGGACATTTGATGCATAATACAATATCGCCTTCAAATTGTTTAAGTTCTTCATTGAGATACACTGTAACTTTAACAGAGGGAGCATTGATGTTGGCTCGTATAGGGTTGAGGCAAAGATAAGAACGGGAATACCCTGAAAGAGTATGCACTTTGGACATTCGTACAGCTTCATGAACGGACTGTAGAAATTGGTGTGAATCAAGTATTTGGTATCCTATAGATAGACTAGGGTCGCGATACTCGAGTTGACAATAACCGTGCTTGACCTTCCTTTCATTAATGCGTTGGAGTTTAATGCGAGTATTCCCATGCTGATTGAATGTAGCTGTGTAGTTCTCACAGCAGAACATGACATCATAATCTGAACACAATGACTCGTAAACTGTGGGAAAGTTTTTTCTTTCAGAAAATGGAAGACCAAACCTCTCCTCAGTGCTTCCCACAAAGAAGTAGTTGAAAGTGTTCACCGTAGAGTTTTCCAGCTGGAATTTAACTTCATCTAAGAAAGAGATTACCTGTTCTTTAAGGCCCTGTATTTGTTCATTGGATGGTAACTCATGGTCGATGTCAAGAAGGATCATTTTAAGGTCCAATGAACATGTCCCGGTGAATTTGCACCGTCTACGTCCACATGCTATTGGACACACTTTTGCCTGAAAAAGAGATTCAGGGACCACAAAGTGAGTGTCTTTCAGTTGCATGATTCGGGGGCGGGGGGAGATTGGACCACAAAGTGAGTGTCTGTCAGTTGCATGATTCCGGGGGGGGGGGGCTCCCCCGTGTGTACCAACGATTTCACTGGTATTTAAGCAATGTGCATGCATTTCAGGGAGCATTTGCCGGGCGGTAAACTTTGAAAACTTTGGTATACAAAGCCACAAAACCCGGGAGCATGTTCAGGGAGCGAAACCTTTCGCGACGAGCGTACCCGATACTTTTACCGGCCCGAATCCCCGACGAGTTTAGTGCCTAGCAATAAGACATACAGTAAAAACTCACGTATAAGAACCTATACCATTTAAGAACTCGTTAGGCTAAAATTACACATTTAAGCACCCTTCACATAAGAACCACGCTAGAATCTAAACAGGTTCTTATTTTCAAAAACAGCAATTCATTTACATCACTCATCCAATACAAAAAGGAACAAAAAATAGCCATATGAACACTGTTTGCATGCATGTATTATAAGATGATACTACATCGGTAACTGTTGATATTATTATGGGGCACATACATGTATCAGGTCGAGGGATTATGTTCTTTAACTGTGTAAGTAAAAAACATGCATAAATGATTCAATATAGTGTCGGCCACACCATAGCTATTTTAATATCTATTAACTATGGCCACACCAATGAATATACATTATTGTTTTGAACAAAAATTAAGAACCTAGTTAAGAAACTACAATTGGCGAATAAAATAATGACTACAATTGTTAACAAAATGGCGGAAATTCGGGGTTTATCGGATCAAAATGGCGGACTTTTTCTCAATTATCCTGAACTCAAGATTTGAATTCGTCCGGGGTTGGCAGCTCTGTATTCTCTATGTATTCTTTGAGAGGTCAAGGGTAATTTGATATTCCCAAGTGAAAATCCAACGCTTACTTCACAACGTTTTGTATATTTATGCGTAATTACAATCTATAAAGTTTAATTATAGAAAAGTATTCTGTATGATGATGATGAAGATGATGATAGTACTAATAATACTGATGATGACAATGATGGTGATTAGCGCCCTGGATGACAAATTATGATGTTGCTGATGATGTTGATTCTCTAGTGTTCATAATGATGATTATATGGTTATACTTACCATCAATACTATTCCATAGCGCCAGATATATCCTCCTGCGTATAGGATCAACAAAATCATAATAAACAAAAATGATCCTTCTATAACCTGAGAATCATAGTCCAAACCAAGAAGAAGAGCGAAGAGAAATACTAGCAGTAAACACATTGACAAAGCGATCAGTTCTCCATAGTATACATGTTCAATTCTGAAGCGTTTTAGAAGAAAGTTCTTCATGATCTTATTCTAATACATTAATTTCCCAAGTTTTTTTTTTATATTCCTAAACACAGTAATGAAAACTGCTATTTCCGCTATCTCGTCTTTTGTCATTCTCGTACCCAGGCTAACTCGGCTTTTGTCTGCTGCTGGACTGTGATGGGCTTCCTGTGGTACTCGCTCCAGTATTCCTTTCCTAGTAAATTCAATATGTGGGAATAAAGAACACAACATATAGCTTTTTTCTACTTTTTATTCACCTTTGTAACAACTTTAAAGTTTAATTTGTACGCCATGAAGAAAGCTAAGGAAATTACAATCAATGTATAGTTTAATTGATCAAAATAAGTCAATTATTTCAAATTGGAAAGAGGAAATGTATGGTGGCCCATAGCTGCCACTACATTTATAAACTTCTTTTGTTTGATTTTTGAAAATAAAAGTAAAATCAAATCCATTTTGAAAATCAAATCAAAAATAAAATGAAAATGAAATTGAAAATGAAATTGAAAATGAAATTGAAAATGAAATTGAAAAGTAAAATGAAAATCAAAGGTAAAATCAAAATATAATATTCTTCATCGCATTTACGTATATTTTGCAGTTTGAGAATCAAATAAAAGATTTGGGAATATTATCAAATTTCTCAGTATGTATACTGAACTCGTAGTTTCGTATCAAAAAACTCACTCGCTCGAAGACTCGCTCGTTCGTTTTTTTGATACTGCACAACTCGTGAATATTAAAGGCAGTCGAGGACTGCATGTGGCTAGCTTAACAGCAAAAGGAATATAGAGAATTGACGCATGAAAACCTATATTTATGCCTTATGATAGAACTGCATGGAACTGGGTCAAGTTGAGCAGAAATGCATTTACTGATATGAATTTTTACAATCGCATTTCTGAATTCTTGTCAAATTGAAAAGTAAAAGTAAAATGAAAATGAAATTGAAAATGAAAATCAAATTGAAAATCAAATTGAAAAGTAAAATGAAATTGAAAAGTAAAATCAAAATCAAAAGTAAAATCAAAATCAAAAGTAAAATCAAAAGTAATCGACGTGGCCCAGGGCTGCACGGACCACGGGTGCCACTACCGTGATCCTTTGCGGCACGTGCTGTACTAAAGGTTTATTATCTTCGATTCAATAGCGGACACGGCTGGAGCAGTATCTATCATCTGTTGGTTTATATCGAGATTGCACGACTTCGCTGTCGCAGCCATAGGTAGAGACTACACTCTAAAGCCTGCAAAGAGCGTCGGTAACATGAATATATATTGTTGGTTTATTACTCGTTTTTTCAATAAATGTCTGTTTCATCACCTACTACTGCAACAGCTAGTTGGTGGTCATATAACACAAACACGCACAAGCAAAAATATGCTATGAATAACTCAAGAAGAGAAGACCTACATCCTTTGCAGGCTTCAGAGTGTGGACTGTAGCTTTGATTGCAAGAACAATTTTTGAAATAGGTATATATGAATATACAATGAACAAAACTATACTAGACTGTATAAAGATAATAGAACTTCTTGCTGTTCTATCTGTCCGTAGATAGAGCTTAAAATTTCAAAAACAGTATTTAGCCGTAATTTTTTAACATATAATCATGTGATATGTACACATGTAAAACCATAAATCAGAAGGTATTAATTTAGGCAATACTTTTCTTGAAAAAAAAAAAGTCATTTTTATCTGTTACTATACTGTAAAGTTCTATATTGGATTTTTTTAGTTACTGTGTGACTAGCAGTACTGTAGTCACTTACAAAAACTTTTGATGAATGTTTGACATTAAATCGACGTGGCTGCGACCAATCAACTACAGATCGTAGTTCGACATTAATTAATACCCTCAACCATAACAGCTTGTGGCTCACGGTGTCCAGGGAATATGTCCGGGGATATGTTGATATATCTAGCCCGTTTTAATACAGCTTATCATATCATTCCGAGTCATACGTAACTTCATGATGGACCCAGCTCGGCATTTAAGAAATGAAATACGTCTTCTGTGTTTTCACGCGCTAATGAAAACCGAGATGCGTTTGGGAGAATTCGAGAGCAGATCAGTCCAAACACGAGACGAAGTCGAGTGTTTGGACCTGCTCGAGAAATCTCCCAAACGTATCGAGGTTTTCATAAGCCAGTGAAAAAACAGAAGACGTGTTTCATTTCTTTTATAAAATAACAATCGCGCGAAAAGACGAAAAAAATACCCTTTTATTCGTTTGCATTGTCATTTCTCCCTACGTTGCTTTTTCTTGAAACTGACCAATAAGCGCGCGCGATCGAAAGATCAAAACAACGGATAAACTGACCGTTGAATGAGCGCGCGCTAGAAAATGGTGTGAGTGTTTCATGCTCTCATGAAACACGGTTGTTTGAACAATCAACGCGCGCGTACTATCCCAATTATTTTATAAACTTATTATAAATAATAAGCTTCTGTCTTTCCTGTATTGCTTCTTCGCTCTCGTTTCACCGCGTGTTTTAGGAGCTCATCTAACTCATCCTTTAGGGATATTCAGCAAAGTCGTGCAATCTCGATATAAACCAACAGATGATAGATACTGCTCCAGCCGTGTCCGCCATTGAATCGAAGATAATAAACCTTTAGTACAGCACGTGCCGCAAAGGATCACGGCAGTGGCAGCCGTGGTCCGTGGCAGTCCTGGGCCACGTCGAGTAAAGTGACTTCACTTTTACTTTTGATTTTAATTTTACTTTTGATTTTGATTTTACTTTTGATTTTGATTTTACTTTTGATTTTACTTTTAATTTTTATTTTACTTTTCAATTTCATTTTACTTTTCAATTTGATTTTCATTTTACTTTTGATTTTCATTTTACTTTTCAATTTGATTTTCATTTTACTTTTGATTTTCATTTTACTTTTCAAAATGGATTTTATTTTACTTTTATTTTCAAAAATCAAACAAAAGAAGGTTATAAATGTAGTGGCAGCTATGGGCCACCATAGAAATGTGTAAATCATTCTGATACAAGTAGCTTGTTTGCTTGTTTATTGGTTTCCTATTTCATGTTCATTTTTATTTTATTTTACTGGCTTGTTTGTTTGTCTGATAGGTTATATAATGAAATTTGTAACACAGTAATGAATATTGACTTAACTTTACTGACGTTTCGAGCTTTAGCCCTTCGTCGGAGTTAGCCCTTCTTTTACTCCGACGAAGGGCTAAAGCTCGAAACGTCAGTAAAGTTAAGTCAACACAGGTGTTACAAATTTCATTCTATTATATGGCGTGCCGTTTGTTTCAAAATTTTAAAACTAATCTATTTAGAGATCAATCAACACATCATGTATTAAAATACTCTTGGATGTAAAAAAAACCTTTTTCATGTAAAAAAACCTTTTGGATGTAAAAAAAAAAAAAAAACCTTTTGAATGTAAAAGACATTTTTGATGTTAAAAAATATTTTTGATGTAAAAAAACCTTTTGGATGTTAAAAAACCTTTTTGATCTCTAAAAAACCTTTTTGATGTAAAAAAAAAACATTTTTGATATAGAAAAAATATTTTTGATTCAGAAAAAACGTTTTGAAGTAAAAAAAACTATTTGATGTAAAAAAAAACTTTTGGATGTAAAAAAACATTTTTGATGTTAAAAAACCTTTTGGATGTTAAAAAACCTTTTTGGTGTAAAAATGCTTTTGGATGTAAAAAAACATTTTTGAAGTAAAAAACCTTTTTGATAAAAAAAATATTTTTGATGTAAAAAACTTTTGATCGATGTAGAAAAAAAACATTTTTGATGTTAAAAAACCTTTTTGATGTAAAAAAACCTTTTTGATTTAAAAAACCTTTTTGATGTAAAAAAAAAAAAAAAAATTTTGATGTAGAACAAATATTTTTGATTCAGAAAAAACGTTTTGGATGTAAAGAAAAAAAATTTTGATGTAAAAACAAACCTTTTTGATGTAAAAAACCTTTTTGATATAAAAAAACCTTTTGGATGTAAAAAAACATTTTTGGTGTAACAATGCCTTTGGAGGTAAAAAATATTTTGGATGTAAAAATCCTTTTTGATAAAAAAAAATATTTTTGTTGTAAAAAAAAATATTTTGGATGTAAAATACATTTTTGATGTTATCTTTTGGATGTAAAAAAACCTTTTGGATGTAAAAAATACCTTTTGGATGTAAAAAAAAAACCTTTTTGATTTAAAGAACCTTTTTGATGTAAAAAAAAAAATTTTGATGTAGAAAAAAAATTTTTGATGTAGAAAAAATATTTTTGATGTAGAAAAAATATTTTTGATGTAGAAAAAATATTTTTGATGTAGAAAAAATATTTTTGATGCAGAAAAAACGTTTTGAAGTAAAAAAAACCTTTTTGATGTAAAAACAAACCTTTTTGATGTAAAAAACCTTCTTGATGTAAAAAAAAAGTTTGATGTAAAAAAGCTTTTTGATCGGTAAGAAAACCTTTTTGATGTAGAAAAAAATTGATCTTTCCAATGAAACGGACATGTTCTGTTTGCATTATGTTTTCGGCCTCCCCCGAATCAACAGAGCACTCGACGAATTCAGAATGGGTTGGAACCACCACTCTATAAGTAGTGAAGGCAATCTCACCCCATATCAGTGCTGGATTTCAGGAGTCATAAGTGACGAATTTGCCGGTTACACTGCTGTACGAAACATAAGGAATTCAGAATTAGACACTGTACATTATGGTGCGGATAATCTGGAAGATTTGCCAATAAATGATCCAAACGAGGATTCTGTCGTACTAGTTGTAGAGCCTGTGTGCCCTTTGACTGAAAATCAGCTACGATATATCGAATCTGTGATTGACCCCCTTTCAAACAGCACGAACTTTGGGAAGGACATTTACCTAAAGTGCGCAGAAACTGTTGCCAAGTTACTAAATTAATATGACAATTTTAATATATTTGAAACCTATCTTTTACCTTTGAGTTTATAAATTGCTTTTTATTCAATTTTATAATTCTTTTTCTCAAAATTACTTATTTATAATTTAAAGTGCAACCAACTAATTCATTTCCTTTATTTTTTTAAAAATCAGAAAAATCGTTTAACTTTATATTGGTATTTGCATTGCAAGTTGTGGTGTATGGTAAATGCTCTTTGGTGTTATGTGCACAAATTAAATTGATTTATCGACATTCTACTACTACTACTACTACTACTACTACTACTACTACTACTACTACTACTACTACTACTACTACTACTACTACTACTACTACTACTACTACTACTGCTGCTGCTGCTGCTGCTGCTGCTGCTGCTGCTGCTGCTGCTGCTGCTGCTGCTGCTGCTGCTGCTGCTGCTACTACTACTACTGTTGTTATTATTAGCATTAAACATGTACACTGTTAAGGAGCTCGTACATATTTTTTGTAAGCTTAAAAAAAACCGTCATGCAAAAAAATTCCGTATTTACTCTCGAATAAGCGCCGCCTTGAATAAGCACCTCATATTAACGCTGTAGTGTTACTCTAGAGTACCATTGGAAAAACATTTTTACCCTAATTAAAGCTATATTCTTCAGTTCAAAGTAATTATATTTCACTGTTCGCCCATTCAGTTATCTCCCCAATATTCGTAGTTCTGATCAAAAAGCGGACAGTGAGATCGAGAAAAATTTACCAAGTGCCGCGGCGCTTATTCGAGTAAGTACGGTAAGCCATGGAGGCATTATCTATAGTTGTATTGTCGTATCGTTTGTCCGAAATCATCTTGCTCGTTACCAACCTGATAAGAGGAGTTTTTTTTACATCAATTTGTTTTTTGTTTTTTTTTATCAAAAAGTTTTTTTAAATCCAAAAGGTTTTTTTTATATTAAAATTTTTTTTTTTACATCAAAAAGGTTTTTTTACTTCAAAACGTTTTTTCTACATCAAAAATATATATTTTTCTACATCAAAAAGGTTTTTCTACATCAAAAATATTTTTTCTACATCAAAAAGGTTTTTTTTACATCAAAAAGGTTTTTTAAATCAAAAAGTTTTTTCTTTACATCAAAAAGGTTTTTCTACATCAAAAAGCATTTTTAAATCAAACAATTTTTTTATACATCCAAAAGGTTTTCTCTGCTTCAAAACGTTTTTTCTACATCAAAAATATATTTTTCTACATCAAAAAGGGTTTTTTTTTACATCAAAAAGGTTTTTTTACAACAAAAAGGTTTTTCTACATCAAAAATATATTTTTCTACATCAAAAAGGGTTTTTTTTTACATCAAAAAGGTTTTTTACAACCAAAAGGTTTTTTACATCAAAAAGATTTTTCTTTACATCAAAAAGGATTTTCTACATCAAAAAGCATTTTTAAATCAATTTTTTTTTTTACATCCAAAAGGTTTTTTCTACTTCAAAACGTTGTTTCTACATCAAAAATATTTTTTTCTACATCAAAAAGGTTTTTCTACATCAAAAATATTCTTTGTACATCAAAAAGGGTTTGTTTTTTTTTACATCAAAAAGGTTTTTAACAAAAAAAAGGTTTTTCTACATCAAAAAGGATTTTTACAAAATGTTTTTTTAATTTTTACTTTAAAACGTTTTTTCTACATCAAAAATATATTTTTCTACATCCAAAAGGTTATTCTACATCAAAAAGTTTTTTTTTACATCAAAAAGGTTTTTTCTATATTATTTTCTCTAAATAGATTTGTTTTAAAATTTTGAAACAAACGGCACGCCATACTATTACCTCGTTTATATCAAACACCGACGCAGCCTATACTTGTTTACTCGCTAGCTCCATTTATGTTTGTTTGTCTGTTTATTTCTTTTCGTTTGTTCGTTTGTTTGTTCGTCCATTTTTTTAAGTTTGTTTATTTTACTTACTGACTTGTTTGTTTGTTTATTCATTCCTTCGTTACTAGTTCTTTTTTATTTCTTTGGATAGATAGTTTATTGACTAATCAACGAACCTTCACATTGCTACTACACGCAATCCGTCACCAACCACTACCTAATGATTCCTAAAGCTAATTAGTCCCTACACTTTTGAATAAACTACGTATACCCCCATCACGCAACCAATTGTTCAACCTTCAAATCGATCAAATCTACTACAGTCGAACTAGCCACGAAAACTGACTCCTACAAAAGAACTGACTCCATCAAAAGAACTTAAATCGTACAAATTGGCCTTTTCCAAAACGATTGAAGGATTGGGTACTAGTTTCCCTAATTAATGTTATAACCTCATAATTAAATAGAGAACATCAATATATGTAAGATTCCTGGGTTTGGTTGTATTCTGGCCAAGATACAGCCTCATAAGAATGCCTAAAAATAGAAGGCAATGTATGGTTCGGAAGGACGCCAGTTCTTCCAATCCATACGGATTCCTTTGTAATTTTAGGCAGTTTCGAATGGCTGTAACTCACTCAATATCCAACCAAAAGCACTAAATCTCAGGAATCTTACCTATCTTGATATGCTCTTTTATATTATGAGGTTCATTTCTTAATTACATTAATAAGGGAGACTAGTACCCAGTCCTTTACT
The DNA here is from genome assembly GCA_949775045.1 of Metridium senile. Taxonomy (NCBI): domain Eukaryota; kingdom Metazoa; phylum Cnidaria; class Anthozoa; order Actiniaria; family Metridiidae; genus Metridium; species Metridium senile. The sequence continues at coordinate 4,051,864 of OX459110.1, forward strand.
CGTTTTGGAAAAGGCTATTGTACTGTTTCATGGGCCAGATTGGAAAGAATTGTATAATTCAGTACTTTATCTGTTTAACCAATAAAGTTTATTTGTTAATTGTTGTACAAGCAATAGCAATCCGTAGGTTGAATTAAAGCAATATTTACAATTGATAATATAGAAAATATAGAAACTAATTGTTTATACACTATAATGATAAAACTTATGTAGCTCTTTGTCTTTTCCCTGAAACTTCTTGATATATCTATATCAAACCTAAGAACTATAAAACTGCATGCACCAAAAAGTACAACTATACCCTAAGCAACACTTACTACTGCTAATGCTTTAAGAGCATTATGAATTATGAACCTATTTCTTAATCTATTAGTCTTTAAGACAGGTTCGAGTCTCCCCAAATATCTTAAATTGTGAAAACTAGGTTCAGGTAGTAGCTTATGTAATTTATTGTCCCTGTTCTCTAAAATATTATTGAACAGTTTATAAGTCAGTTCTTGTCTGCGATGTGATAGCGTACCAAGGAATTTGACTGAGCTAGAGCATCCTCAAAGGAACAGGGTGGATACATCATATACGTATTGTGAGCTTTTGTACTGCCTTTAGATTTGGAGATATATAAGCAGGCAAGCTATCGTAAGAGACGGGATATGCATCCTTCATAATTGGGCGTACAATGGTGCGGAAAAAATGGTTTGTTCGGTCACTCCTTTGTTTTTCAATATTGATTTTTGTTTTACTTTGTTTGTTTTCTTGTTTGTTAGACGATATCTTGGGAACTTTTACCAAACGTCCCATAGTTTGTGGATACGGCTTCTTGTTGCACCACATCAGCATCAATAGGATTGTTGGTTAAGATTCCCTGGCTATCTTGCCTGTGCGAGCTCTTTTTACACAAACAATTACAACATGCGCAAATACAGCAACATCCATCATCACAAATAAACGGTGCTGGATCCTCCCTAATCTTCTCGACTTTCTTGGCAAGAATCGAAAGTCTCTTTCTATGTTTTGTTTCAAACTGACCAAATAAATTGACTCTTAGCCAGTAATGACCGCAGTAGCAGGTTTCAAAAGCGTGCTGCAACTCCAGCAGAATAGTTAGGAAGCATTCTTGAATGTTTTCTTCGACCCAAAAGCTGACTGGCTTCTTTTCCAGAATGTTGAGAAAGATAGTCTTAATGTGGTACGATGATAGTTCAGGAAGAATTGGCTGCAGGTAGTCCTTTAGGATTACTTTCACGGCCAGAAAACATTTCCTGGCAATATCTGGTACAAGTTTGGATAATTCTAACTCAGGCACGGAGAAGGAATATCTCCAAGACGGTAGATGTCGTTCTTCGTGGTTAAGTGGTTTAGCTACCAGATGGAAACCTTTAGAAGAGATCCTTTGAACATCTTCCAAACTTGGCCAAAGTCGCTCTCTGAGTCGCCAGTCACTTGATAATGGCCACTGTGGACATTTGATGCATAATACAATATCGCCTTCAAATTGTTTAAGTTCTTCATTGAGATTCACTGTAACTTTAACAGAGGGAGCATTGATGCTGGTTCGTATAGGGTTGAAGCAAAGATAAGAATAGGAATACCCTGGAAGAGTAAGCACTTTGGACATTCGTACAGCTTCATGAACGGACTTTAGAAATTGGTCTGAATCAAGTATTTGGTATCCTATACTTGGGTCGCGATACTCGAGTTGACAAAAACCGGGCACGAACATCCTTTCATTGATAAGTAAGGGTTTAATACGAATACTCCCATGCTGATTGAATGTAGCTGTATAGTTCTCACAGCAGAACATGACATCAAAATCTGAACACAATGACTCGAAAACTGTGGGAAGGTGTTTTCTTTCAGAAAACGGAAGACTAAACCTCTCCTCAGTGCTTCCCGCAAAGAAGTAGCTGAAAGTGTTCACCGTAGAGTTTTCCAGCTGACCTTTAACTTCATCTAAGAAAGGGATTGCCTGTTCTTTAAGTCCCTGCATTGTTTCATGGGATGGTAAGCCGTTGTCGATGTTAAGAAGGATCGTTTTAAGGTCCAATGAACATGTTCCGGTGAATCTGCATTTTCTACGTCCGCACCCCATCGGAAAACATTTTGTCTGAAAAAAAAAAAAAAAAAATTGATAACTTAGTGAGTATATGTCAGTCTCATACATCCGGGGAGAGGGGGGGGGGGGGGGGGGGGGGGGGGGTGGTGGTTACTCTCTTTGTTCAACTGGTAGTGGTGAGCGGAGGTCGTTTCGCGAATTATGACCCGCTAAAAGGTACGCCTACATGAAGCGTAAGAGAACTGACAAAGCCTAAAAAAAAATCCTTACAGGTACACTATTGATTTTTGAGAAGAACCCTATAAACAGTATGCACAGGGAATATTTTCAAATTTAAAAGGAAAACTTGGTCAAAGGAAGTCCATCCCCGTGTGTACCAACGATTTCACGCCAAAAACTGTTGTTGCGGGATGAGATCAGAATTTTTTGCGCTCGGAGCCTTCTCCCTACTATTTAAGGTTGTTCGGGACCCTTGCTACTGAGCATCACGATCGCGCACATCTTGTTCAAACAAACAAAACCATTGGCAAAAGCGAAAATAATGCTTTTTTCCGTGGCAGTTTTTTTAGCTTCGAACACTACTACATAAGAAGAGGAGTCTTAAAGAGACTACTGCACAGTCCCACTCGTCCAAAAGAATAGAATTGTTGAATTTGCCGGATTTTTTCGCCTGTAGCGCTTTAAATAGCGCGGTGGCCACCAATTATTTTCGCTTTTCACATTGATAATATGATAATTTCTTTTTGAATCTGAAAAAATAATAATATTGTTTTTGAGCGCATTCCATAGTAATTTTGACTGTTGTAGGTTCGTGTCCTCAAAAAATGAATCTGGTAATACATTAAAATGATCATTTGGTAGCCAAATATTTGGTTCTTTAAAGGTTAGAAGATATGATAACAATAGTAAAAGACCTATTTTGTGAGAATCATCCTTATATGTAGGAGAAGGAGGGGGACATTAGGGGGTCTCGAACTGACCGCAACCGCAACACCGCAAAAAAAAAAAAAAAAAAAAAAATAATAATAATAATAATAATAATAATAATAATAATAATAATAATAATAATAATAATAATAATAATAATAATAATAATAATAATGGAAGACAGTCACCGCAATTTTTTGAAAGTCACGTGATATACAAATGAAAAAGTAAATTCAGGTACATGGCCTTTATAATGCAATTTTGAATTACTAGAAAACTGATACTACAGCAGTAAGCTACAGCGAAAGGTAAAAATAGCATATTGCGGCAATGCAGGACTTTTTAGACCGATGACAACCAACAAGCTAAGCAAACATATTTGTTGGATCGAAAATCGCAACACCGCAAATTTCTAGATCTGTTAAACCGGACACCGCGCACATAAAAAAAAACTTTAAAACCGCACATCGCAAGGTTTGTCATCACCGCATGCGCAACACCGCAATTTTTGAGCCTCGTTCACCGCAACACCGCATTAAGGTGGAACCCAACTAATTCAGAGCGAATTTTGTACAATTTTATTCTCTCTCGCTTCGCCAAACTAGAGTGTCAATTTAACTGGATTTTTCATATTTTGTACTTTGATTATCCTAGATTCTAACAGTATACTTGATTTTTAGATTTTCTAAGAGGTCAGCCAACTGCGGCCGATAATCAAACACTGGTATCAGTTTAGTTTTTGTTTTTTCTCTCCTCATTCTCGGGAATGATTTTTCTGAAATTATCAGATTCTGATCAACTATTACTAACGCAGCCAGTGTCTAAATTTGAAAGGAAAGTTTTGGGCAGAAAAAAAGTTATGACGCCGCTTTGAAATTCGACTCAAAATTTGAAGCAGATAAAACATTGCGCTGTAAAAAAATCACCACTGAATTGATTACCTTGAAGTTTTGATATATTTATTTGCAAGTACTATATATAAGTCGTACGAAATATCAGCATAAAATTTTCAAAATGCATTGAATAAAGATTTTTTTAGTATTTATTTTAGAATTTTTTAGTCGTTGAAGAATTCAAATATGTGAGTTTTGCTAAAAATCACATTTTCATTGTTTTCTTTAAAACGGCTCCATTTCCCAGTTTATATTTGGACCAAATCCCAGTCAAAAATAACATAATCCCATCAGTTTTGTTTAATTTTTCAATCCCATTCCCATTTTCTATTGTTCTTTTATTTGTAAATCCCAGTCCCAGTGCATCAATCCCATTTTCCCAGTCAAAAATAACTGCCAATCCCAGCTCCCATTTTACTCCTTCAGGACCCTCTCACAACGTATTAATTATTATCACAACATATAAATATTGATAGACCAAAGCCAAAACTTAGCAGCCGCGCCTTTTTGCGCACGGAAATGAGGCTTATTATGCAAACAGAGGAAAAACATTCCGTCGCTAAGGACAAAACTACAACTTCATTGACAGCATTTTATAGTCGTTTTTCCACCTTTTTCTTTTGTAAAATACTAGATAATTAACTAAAAATTCGATCTGAAGTCGTATGTATGGCTAAAAATGGGCTAAATTTTCTTCAATTAGTTAAAAAGATGAATTTACCTGACTTTGAATCGCTTTTCTCCTCCATAATTTCATCGCCAAAGGGCTTGAAGTCGAGCAGTGTAAAGGTCAAAAACGTAATAAAATGCTACTAAAAATTGAAAAAAGGCTGACTATTGTAAAATATAACATAAAAAGCGGTAATTTAGTTGAAAATTCTAGCTTTGGTCTTGCAGTAAGTACACTTATTTATGTTTATTCTAAGCTTAATTTTCAGAGATCCATCTGTTTATCTGTTTACTGTTATATTATAAGAGAAGCCGTGTTATTACATACATTCCTTTACAAATGAATAGCATGGGTTACCTGTGTAATACTGTTTACTGTAATATTATAAGAAACGCCGTGTTATTACATACATTCCTTTACAAATGAATAGCCTGGGTTACCTGTGTAATACTGTTTACTGTAATATTATAAGAAAAGCCGTGTTATTACATACATTCCTTTATAAATGAATAGCCTGGGTTACCTGTGTACTACTGGTTACTGTAATATTATAAGAAAAGCCGTGTTATTAAATACATTCCTTTACAAATGAATAGCCTGGGTTACCTGTGTAATACTGTTTACTGTAATATTATAAGAAGCCGTGTTATTGCCGGATTTCAAACCGTGAGGGCTGGGGCGAATCGCCTTATACTTTGCCAAACAAGATTTTATTTACATAATCAGAGAAACCTTGTCAAGCTTTACAAAATCCTGAAGTTTGGTGTTGATTGGTTTAATATTGTGTGAAATACAGCAATTCAAAAACTTGAAAATTTATGAAGAAATGTATGGAAAACCGGACAAGTTAGTCAAGTTGTCCGGTTTTTGACATTTCCCATACATTTCTTTACAAACGTCAATAGCTGTATCTCATGCAATATTAAACCAATCAACACCAAACTTCAAGACATTGTAAAGCTAGACAATGTTTCTCTGATTATGTAAATAAAATCTTGTTTGGCAAAGTATAGGGCAATTCGCCCCAGCCCCTAACGGTTTGAAATCCGGCAATTACATACATTCCTTTACAAATGAATTACCTGGGTTACCTGTGGTGTTGATAATGGTGATTATGATAGTGATTATTATAATACTTACTAGCCATTTCATTCCATTGCGATAGGTGTATTTTCCCAGGAGCATCCCGATGGAAAAAGATAAACCTTGAAATATTTTTCCAGTTGTATAATACTCCGGATAAACGAAGGGAACAACGAAGAAAATTACTGCAATGATAGGCAAAAGGACCAGTGCTCCATACTTCAAATGCTTGATTCTGCAGCATTTTGGACGGAATATCCTCATGATCTTATTCAAAATAAATCAATTTTCCAAGTTTTTTTATATTCCTAAACACAGTAATGCATGAAACGTCTATTTCCGCTCTCTTGTCTTTTGTCTGCTGCTAGACGGGCTTCCTGTGGTATTCGCTCCAGTACTCCACTGCCGAGTAAATTCAATATGGCGGACGCACGTGGGGATAAACAACACAACATATAGCTGTTTTCTACTTTTTACTCACCTTTGTAACAACTTTAAAGTTTGTACGCCATGAAGAAAGCTAAGGACAAGAATCCTTTTAAGTTTCAAGGCTTTTCGGAGCGAATTGCTAACATAAAAATCGATGTTTCCCATCGCGTTGAAAAGACATCATCAGAACCTGAAGAAACTGAGACGTTCTGCAACGAAGCTGTGGACAAATGGAAAGAACTACATTGTACTGTTCACTTCCAAGACTTTGTAAAGGAAGTAGCTCCTCTGGTTCAAACATTAGCTCAGTTAGTTCATCACGATGAGCAAATTATTTCAGCTTTAAAGAAACATTTATTAGTTGATGATTCGTTAGCTCTTGAACCTCTGCTAGACTTTGTGGTGCAGCTTGCGCGAGACTTACAGTGTGATTTCTATCCACATTTTACCGAGTTTTTTAATGTATTTGTGATATTACTGAGCCGAAATGCCTTGAATAGTGAAGCTTTGGAGCTGATATTTACAACGATTGGATATTTGTTTAAGTTTTTGTGGAAATATATGGTAAAAGATATGGAAAATGTTTTTAGGTGAGTTGAGTGAGCATTAAATTCCTCTATATTTACTGACTGTTAAGGCCGGTACACACTTGCCGACAAGTCCCTGCAACACGATGCAGCGACAAGTTGTGGCGACACAATGCAGCATTATCCCTTGTGTGCACATACAGTTTTTATGATACTCATTTTATTTCTGCAACCTGACACACAAATTCAAATCACGCACAAATTCAAATGCATTCATTTGAAAACATTTTGTCGTGGGGAAAAAAATTGAAAGTAGTTGTTGTAGAGTACAGTATGTGTGTGCAAATCCGGACAGTGTACAAATCCGGACACTTTGGCATTTAAGAGTTAAAAAACGAATTTGTTTACAAATGAATACAACATTATAGAATTAAGCATTTGTATGTTTTCTATTGTGTAACAAGTTTTTGTGACAATCGAGATACTTTCAGCGAGGAAAAAGAGTGATTTGTCATGGCATGTGAATATGCAAATTCGCAATGAGTCAGTTTTTAACGCGCTTTGAATTATATGTTAAAATTAAAATGGTGATTATTCTGCAGATTCAAATGAAAACGCCAAAATATTTAGCACGTTTTCAATTGCAAACAATGTTTTATCTTGTGTGAAAAGAAGAGCTTTTAAAAGTTTAAAATAAGTGTAGGAGACGGTTTTAGGAATACTACTAAAATCCACTAAGGTATGTGCAATTCTGGACGATAAAATAAACAAGATTAGCAATCACCCACTACTTTGAATTGTAGGTCAAAATGTCGCTTAAAAATATACAATTCAACTGCAGGTTGATTTTGCAAACAAAAGTTTTCTTTTGGATAGTTTAATCACCATGCACTATTTATTTATAGGACATTTATATTCATTTGCAGAATCCAGCGCACGAAGGCAATTACTCATGTGTGAAATACTTTAGTGCTCAAACGTATTAATCAAGCAACGTAATTCATGATTTTATTAACACAAATTTATGCTTTAATCTCAAATTTGACTGTGGAATTAGAAAATCTATCATAAGCATTCGAAAATAAGGAAATAACTTCAAAGAATTGATTAAAGAGAACCTACTTTAATAGTGTCCGGCTTTGCACACAACTGTCCGGAATTGCACCACTCAAACTAATTTACAAATATATTCATAACATTTTTAAAAATCGCTAGAATTAACCAATACTTTATATAAATCTTTATCCGAGATGTTACCTCATCTCCAAGGAAAATATATTTCCTAAACAATGCATTTAACGAATGATATGGCAATTTATCTAAAAACCGTCCGGAATTGCCCCGTCCGTCTCTGATGGGGGAACATGAAGATTATTAATGTTCTTGATTTTCTCAATTTCTTGCAGGTTATATTCACCTCTACTCAGTAAGGAACAAAAACCTCACATACGTCAGTTTGCGGCCGAGAGTTTTGCCTTCTTGATTCGAAAAGTCAAAGACCAAAGCCAGTTGTTTGACATGTTATTTAAATCATTGAACGATGATGCTAGTATTGTAGACGGCTTGGGATATCTACTCTTTGAAACTGTAAAAGGAGTTAGACAACAGTTTCACTCACAGACTGAAAACATGCTACATATAATGTTTTCCAAACTTGGTCCAGCTACTGATGAAGGAAACATTGTGTCATCTGATTCTCCATTGCCGTGGGAGTTGGTGAGTCCTATGTTGAATACTCAAATTGCAAATTCTTCATTGTGCAATTTTATAGCCTCGATTGTAGTTGAATAGTCCAAATTGAGCCACATACATAAGATCACAATTGCAATTTTAATTTGCATTATAGCATCATTTATACTACCAGTACCAGAATGCTTTGCCTACTTTCTTTTGTTGAATCATTAGTGTCAATTGTTCTAGTTTCTCAATAGGGAACAAAAATCTTAATAAAAAAGAAAATTTGTCAAGCATTCTCATACTGGTAGTAAATGACATCAACATAGTCTATTGGTCAAAGAGAAAAAACCTCTCACCCTCAATAACATTTGATATATTTTTTTGTACAGTGTACTTATTACAAGGGTTCGTGCTACTCCCTAAACTCCTTGAAAACTCCTTAGATTTGATTTACATTTTTAAGGGCTTGACAAGCCCTTGAATTTTAGAAAATCAGCAAAAACTCCTTAAAAACTCCTTAATTCCAGCTAAAGTAGGGTAAAAATTCGAGTATTGCAAATTAAAGTTAAGTAAAAATTCTAGTATTGTACATCATTTTCGTAAATTCGTAAATTTTCGTATATCAAAGTTGTCGCAAAAAGTGCTCAAAAATTACTTTTTGGTCCTTGAAAACTCCTTGAAAACTCCTTAGATTTTGTTTACTGACATCAGCAAGAAGGGGAATATAAACATGATTAGTCTGTTACCTGTGAAAAATTCACTACTTTTCTTAATGCTTGGGCTGCTCTTTGTAATGATTGAGCTCCCTGCGTCAATGATAATCCAAGATGGCCGCTGAGGTGAGATCGCTGCGAGACGTGTATTAATTGGACAACCCTCGTACTGCTTTGACTAATTCACCAACAACCAACAACCAGAACTGGAAGAACTTATATCTAAAGATGGTTTATTAAACCATTGCAAAAACATTTGGAAATTACATTTGGAGCATATTTCTGAAATTTGCCCCAATACAATACACATGTTAATTATTATTAATTGATATTTCCAGGTGTTTCAGTGTTTGTCTCATATGCTTCAACTTATGGTCAAATACACAACAAACGAACACTCTCACGTCATTAATAGTTGTCTGACACGTCAACTGATGCGCCTCTATCTTAAATCAGAGCAAATTCTACCAACTTGTGGACCAGAAGCACTGACGGCACTTGTCGGCAAACTTTCATATGCACTGCAATTAGCCAATCAGTGGGTTTCGTGGAAGAATGGTTGCCTAGTAACAGATCCAATGGTACTGCATGATGTAAGTTGAACATTTTACTTTTTTCTAAACTAGCGGTTAATGGTAACCAATGGTGATAATGATGATGATGATGGTAATGATAATGATGATCATGAAGTGATAATGGTGAATGATGGTAATTAATGTTGATGATGATGATGAATGATAGTAATGTTGATGATGATGGTGATGATGATGATGTGAAGACATATCAATAAATGGTAATGATAATGATGGTAATGTTGATGATAATTGCAATGATGTTGATGATGGTGATTGGTAATGATGATGATGGTAATTTATAATAATGTTGATAATGATGATGGTGATAATTATGATAATGATAATGTGATAATTATAATTGGTGATGATGGTGGTTATTTATAATGATGGCAATGATACTAATGGTGACAAATTAATATGATGATGATAGAATACAGTAATGTCTGTTTCTTCAAAGGTTGTGAGGTCTTTACTTCGATCCCAAGAAGTCGCCAAAGACGTTTCTGAGCCTCTCCTAAAGTTGTCTTCCTCAATCCTTCAAGCAAACTTTGCAACACTAAGGCATGACATTTACGCTAAAGATCTCATCACAAACATATTTCACAGTCAGCTCGTTAAACCAATTGAATTCTCTTTGGATAAATTGTTCAACTTTGCCAAGAGTCTTTTAAAATGGTCACACTTCCATAATCATGTTCTACCACATGTTTTAAACTTGTGTCAGTTGAAGCTTTATGAAGGTGTTGATATAGAAGAGAAAAGCAAGATTGTTATGATGCTTGTTGAGGTTGTCTTGACCGGCGTTCTGGATGATGGTTATGGTGCTGATATCAAATCCAAACAAGGTTTGATCTATCTGCCAAAGAGTGGCACAAAGTCAGGAGCAAAGATAGTTGACAGTCTGTTGGAATGTCTCAGTGTTGGTGATGATACAGATTTGTCACTTGCTTGGGGTGTTTTGGTTATTCTCCCATGTATCCGGTGAGTAAACCATTTCATGTTACTCCGACAAAGGGCTAAAGCTTGAAACATCAGTAAAGTTAAGTCAGCATTTTTTACGGTGTTACAAATTTCATTCTATTACCTATCATTTATACCAAACACCGACGCAGCCTATACTAGTTTACTCGCTAGTTTCCATTTAAGTAAAGTTAAGTTAACATTTTTTTACAGTGTTACAAGTTTCATTCTATTACCCATCGTTTATATCAAACACCAACGCAGCCTATTACTAGTTTACTCGCTAGTTTCCATTTAAGTAAAGTTAAGTTAACATTTTTTTACAGTGTTACAAGTTTCATTCTATTACCTATCGTGTATATCAAACACCGACGCAGCCTATACTAGTTTACTCGCTAGTTTCCATTTAAGTAAAGTTAAGTTAACATTTTTTTACAGTGTTACAAGTTTCATTCTATTACCCATCGTTTATATCAAACACCGACGCAGCCTATACTAGTTTACTCGCTAGTTTCCATTTAAGTAAAGTTAAGTTAACATTTTTTTACAGTGTTACAAGTTTCATTCTATTACCTATCGTTTATATCAAACACCGACGCAGCCTATACTAGTTTACTCGCTAGTTTCCATTTAAGTAAAGTTAAGTTAACATTTTTTTACAGTGTTACAAGTTTCATTCTATTACCCATCGTTTATATCAAACACCGACGCAGCCTATACTAGTTTACTCGCTAGTTTCCATTTAAGTAAAGTTAAGTTAGCATTTTTTTACGGTGTTACAAATTTCATTATACATGTATTTACCTATCATTTATACCAAACACCGACGTAGCCGATACTAGTTTACTCGCTAGTTTCCATTTAAACCTTTCATTAGTTTATTTGTAACAATATAATAATAATTATTAATAATATCTTTAATTTAACAAGATTATACAGTACAAATATACATTGTAAAAAGGTACAAGATGAATTAAATTGATACTAACTATATAAGATGAATTGAATAAAAATGAACTAGCTAAATAGAAATGTAAATGGAAACTAGCGAGTAAACTAGTAAAGGCTGCGTCAGTGTTTCATATAAATGATAGGTAATATAATGAAATTTTCGGAAGCTATATAGGGGGGGGGGGGGGGGGGGGGGGGGGTTGTTACTAATTGTATGCTGTTTTACATGGGTTCAGTTAAAACTATAACAAATATAGGGAGATTATGACAAATTTGCCAACCAGGAAGGGGGGTTGGGTAATATTTGGAAAAGACAACAGGTGATTTTGCTAACCCCCTTATACACTAATCAATAAAAGCCCTCTTACTACAATTACCGTTCACATGCAACCCCTGAACTTTGTTGTCTCATTTTCAATCTACCATTTTGTCAGCCGCCAATCAAAATACCAGGAGCGAGTTTGACCAAGTGATCCATGCCGTGCAGTGGAAAAAGTAGCCTCTACTAGCAGGGGAAAAGATTTACTGTTCGATTTAGCGACGATCATAATATTATACTACAATTTATTATAACCGCGGATCAGACCAGCATATATATCTACATTGTACTCTGTGATTGAATGAACTCAACAAAATGACCTCCTACCAAGTGAACATACAAATGTATGTGGCTTCATAGCTCAGTTGGTAGAGCATTGCATCGGTTATGCAAAGGTCATGGGTTCAAATCCTGTTGAAGTCCCAAATTTTTTTTCGGGCTTCTATAATAATATTGCAATTACTTTAATTGCTTTACTCCGCGACGATCATATACTCATACACAATTTAGCATTTGATTGACTGAAATTTACTGAATTGTAGGCCTTTGAATGGTGGTAAATTATCCAAGACATTAAAGGAGTTCATTATAAAGAGCTTACAGCATGTGTCACAAGAGGATGGTCATTGGTTGTATGTGATATCACAGGCTGTACTATCCTACATTCTTGTCATACAACAGAGTAAGAACATTGACTGTGAATTAGACATTGATACTGTCCTACAGATGCTGAGGTAAGAGAGTTTGTGATGTATATGTATATTAATCAAATTAAATATACACCTAATTGCAATAACATTGTCATCTAAAAAAGAAAAGAACAAAATAGGAATTAATTAAAAGACAGAAGAAGAAGTTCAGCTTGAATAATCTGCTTTTGTCTTTTAATTAATTCCTATTTTTATATGACAATGTTATTGCAATTAGGTGTATATATATATAAGATATGATGATGATGATGATGGTGATGGCAGGTGATGAGGGTAATGATGATGATGTTGATATGATGGTGATGATAATGATGATAATAGTGATGATGGTGATGATGTTGATGGCAGATTATGATGTTGATATAATGATGATGATAATAATGGTGATGAGGGTAATGATGATGATGATGTTGATATGTTGGTGTTGATGATAATGATGATGCTGATGATGAAAGTGGTGATAATTATGATGATAGTAGTGATGATGATGATTATAATGTAGGTGATGATTATGTTTAGTATTTTTTGTGATATATTATTTTGAGTTCCAAGTTATGAGTTATGAGTTGATTATAGTGATGAAGGTGATAATGATGATGATATAATGATAGAGTACAAACACTAAAAGTGTGCAACATAAATACCACTAAATACTGCTAAATTATGCAAATTCTTTTGTTCTCTATTGTTTAATCAACACTATTTAGTGGTAAATAGTACAAAGTATTGCACACTTTTAGTGTTTGTACTCTATTATGATTTCAATTTATTTTTAACTGTAACTTTTATGTGCTGGCACATGTAATGGTCACCAATATTTATTTTGTCTCATCACTGTACAGGCGTTTCCCTAGCAACGTTCATATTCTCCATGCCTGTCATGCCGTCCTGTCTCAAACCAACAACAGCAACATGTTGACAACTGAGAGCCTTGAATCAGTGTACACATTGTTAAAACCCAACCTGTCACACCCGTCACATTTGGTCAGACAGAAGACACTACAAATCTTGAACCAGTTTGACCAGTTACAGTTTCTTCCATCTGAAGAGGTACATGTTTGAGAACCTGAAATACCTGTTATTCCAGCTACATGCAAATGTTTTGAAACAATGGACTCAATTCACTATAACAACAATAATAGTCCTTTTCACAGTTGTCATTTAAGAAATGAAATATGTCTTCTGTGTTTTCACGCGCTAATGAAAACCGAGATGCGTTTGGGAGAATTCAAGAGCAGATCAGTCCAAACACAAGACGAAGTCGAGAATTCGAGAATTCGAGAATTCGAAGTCGAGAATTCTCCCAAAGTATCAAAGTTTTCATAAGCCAGTGAAAAAAACAGAAGACGTGTTTCATTTCTTTTATAAAATAACAATCGTGCGAAATTAAAGACGAAAAAAATGCCCTTTTATTCGTTTGACGATGTCATTTCTCCCTACGTTGCTTTTTCTCGAAACAGACCAATAAGCGCGCGCAAAAGATCAAAACAACGGGTAAACTGACCGTTGAATGAGCGCGCGCTAGAAAATGGTGTGAGTAGCTTTGATTGTGAATAGGCTTTTTTAACTAAGTGTATTATAGGCTATCCAGGCTGGGGTTGATCATTATAAAATAATTTGGATAGTATGCGCGTGTTGATTGGTCAAACAACCGTGTTTCATGAGAGCATGAAACACGGTTGTTTGACCAATCAACACGCGCATACTATCCAAATTATTTTATAATGATCAACCCCAGCCTGGATAGCCTATAATACACTTAGTTAAAAAAGCCTATTCACAATCAATGCTACAGTCCAAACTCTGAAGCCTGCAAAGGATGTTGGTACCATATTTTCACTCTTGTTATCGATTTATTCATAGCATTTTTGGTTTTAAGTGTTTGTGGTATATGAACACAACAAGTTTTGCAGTGATAGATGATGAAACAAATATTTATTTCAAAAGCGTGTAATAAATCACACATTCAGTTCATATTACTGACATCCTTTGCAGGCTTCAGAGTATGGACTGTAGCTTTGGCTGCAACAACGATTTTTGAAATAGGTGTATATCAAACAATTGAAACACTTCAAAATTGCATGGCTTGTAGACAAGTTCTAAAATCATTGTATTACCTATTGTTTAATATATCAAACACTGATGCAGCCTATACTAGTTTACTTGCTAGTTTCCATTTATATAATATTTTATTTATATATTTTATTTATATATTTTATTTATATATTTTATTTGTTTGTTTATTTATTTATTTGTTTGTTTATTTATTTATTTATTTATTTATTTATTTAGAACCCTCAACCAGGCAAATGCAATGTCTTCCAGCTTTGCCTCGATGCTGAGTCTGCACTACCAACTTTCCAGCAGTATCGCGACAAAGACATCCTACTGCGCAAACTCACATACTCCAAGTTGTACTACAGTAGTCTACCAGATCTATATAAGGAAGTACCTGTAAGGTTTCTGATTGGTCAGTTGTATATCAACTTCAGTCCCATATGGAAGACTGTTATGGAGGTGATAAAGAGTGTTACTGTTAAAGATTATGTTAAGATCTTTTGGCCGGTTTTTAGTGAACATTTGGACCTGGCGGCATGCAATGCAGGTAAGGCATAGTAAAGAATATAATATATAATATAAATAACATATACACCTATTTCAATTAATGTTGTCCATCTGGAATGGTTGATCTGAGACCAATAGGAATTGTGGGAGCTCATTAAATTCCAAATTCATTGTTTTAATCACACTTGAATGGTGCTGAATTATGGATAACAGTATTTCAGAAGTAAACATTAATATTCCAGCGTGATTATAATAGTGTATTTGCAGTTTAACAAGCTCCCACAATTCCTATCGGTCTCAGATCAACCATTCCAGATGGACAACATTAATTGAAATAGATGTACATTTAATGGTTGTCACAATCAAGCTACAGTCTACACTCTGAAACCTGCAAATGATGTCGGTATTTCTTCTCTTGATATTGATTTATTCATAGCATATTTTGGTTGTACGTGTTTGTGTTATATGAACATATCAATTTGCTGCAGCGGTGGATGATGAAACAAATAGTTCTTTAAAAACCATGATATGATTAACTGTTTATGTTCATATTACCGACATCCTTGCAAGCTTCAGAATGTGGACTGTAACCTCGGGTGCAACAACGATTTTTGAAATAGGTGTATATGGCTCATTCCACATGAGACATTGAAATAATGAAAATTATAAAATAATTAAAAAGCGTGCTCCAAAAAGAGAGTTAACTGACTAAGGTTCTCAATGTGATTTTACTGTAATATTATCTATTCTATGTGATATTTACTAAGCAAATTAGGCAATTTTCTTATATTTGACGTACTGAATAAATTTGCCATTTGTAATGTCCGTCACGTTTCTTGTAATGTCTGTCACGCTAAATATTCCCTTTTTTAAAAAAATAGAAAAAACAACTAAAAAATATAGGTCTTCAGTAAGAAAACTTAACCTATAACCAAATGCTAAAAAGCATTTGTTTGCTATAAACGTCTCACAATTCACAGGAATTTCACTTCTAATTTACCCAACTGGAATTAGTGGTAGTTTTAGCTGTAATGTCCGTCACGGTCCTTTTGGACAAAAAACTGACAAGTCAAAAATTATTTCTGAAACATTTTTTCATGCAAATTGTAGACAAGGTTCTAAGACAGTTGTGTGAAAAAATAAATTGTAAGATAATGCAACTGTGTTATGAAACACAAGCAATTTAACACAATTTAGGTCTGTGAATGTAATGTCCATCACAGTGGAATGGCCCATATACGTTAGGTGATAGAATGAAATTTGTTACACCTTAAAAAATGTTAACTTTACTTTACAGGTGTCGGTTGTTCAAAGCTAGATTAACGCTAATCCTGGGTTAACTTAGAAAACTTATAGAGTTAACCTAGGATTAACACTAAATTGGCTTTGAACAACTGGGTCCTGACGTTTAGACCTTTAGCCTTTCATTGGATCTTATATAATTGTTGTATTTTTGAAAATTCAAAATGTATTTTACAGAGAAAGCACTATCATCTGATTTGTCCTCAAGCCCTGTCATATCCACCAAATATGAAGAAGGAATGGCAACCTGTTTGGAACAGGTTTTTACCAGTTTGTTCAGCGTTGCTGTAGGACAGAGAGAAGACAATCGCACTGATCATAGCAACTTTCGTCGTCTGATGTGGCAGACAATGGCTGAGTTTCCAGGGGTTGTTGAACTGAAATCACGTGACCTTGTTCCTCTACTCCTAAGATTTATGAGGTAACTACTACAGTTTCAAGTTCATTGTTGGTATTGCAAGCATGGCATGCAAAATAGACAAACAAAGAAACAACAAGCAAACAAAACACTAAGAATATACAAACAACTAACTTAACAAACAAACAACAAACAGACTAACAAACAAACAAACAAATAAAAACAAGCAACCAAGCAACCAACCAAACAAAAACAAGCAAACTAACAAGCAGCTAAGCAAAATAAACTCATCTGATAAACAAAGAAACACCAAGCAAACAAAAAGACTAAAAATATCCAAACCACTAAACTAACAAACAAGCAAAAACAAACTAACAAACAAATTGAAAGGAAACAATTAATAAGAATACAAATAAACAAAACAAATAAACAAGCAAAAGACCAAACAAAACCATGAAACAAAAATCTCATGTTTTGTGTAATTATTTTATTTTTAAGCAGTGAGTATGAAAACTCTGATGACAATACTTCCCCATCTCAAGACATCCGTAAAGACAAAAATGATGATACTTCACCCATGGACCAATCAGAACAAGTCATTGAACTTGATGCCGATATGGAAGCCCACAATGATGACACAATTTGCGATAGCGAATCAAAGCATTTGGAAGACCAATTGAATAGCTCATCAAACCCTCCACAGTTTCACTTGGGACAACAAAGCTCTTCTAATCGTGGTCACCGAAAAGCAGCTACGAAATCGCTCAACGTTCATCTAAATCTGTTCAGTTTGTTCCACAACCCTAAGGCATTATACAAGGAGCCTCAAGTCAAACAAATCTACCTGACTATGTTGGGCCATAGAGATGGTGAGGTGCAGAAACTAGCTGCAAAGTGCATGCTGACTTACAAGTTTCAGTACCTAGTGCCATATAAGGAGAATCTTGATAGATTATTAGAGGATGAGAGTTTTAAAGATGAGTTGACAAACTTGATGATGGATGAAGGAGAAACAGTTATCGACCCTGTACATCGGGATGAATTGATGCCTGTTATTATAAGGTACATATTGTAACATTATTTTCATTTAACAATTATTCACGGATGTCAAATAGCAAATGTTGTTCAAAATATTCAAGTAAAACCACTTATTTGACTTACTGATAGTTATAATAATTATGATTCTATGTACCAGGCTTCTCTATGGTAAAATGCAGAGATGGACTGGTGCTGGTTCGTCGGGTAAAGCAGGAGTTGGTGCACGGCGATCAACTGTGTTGCGTTACCTTGGCAACTGCTCTCATGAGGAATTAAAGGTTTTCATGGATCTGATTCTTGCTCCTTTTAAACACTTGTGTGAAGGTAAGTGGACACTCCTTTCTCCTTCTCCTTCTCCTTCTCCTTCTCCTTCTCCTTCTCCTTCTCCTTCTCCTTCTCCTTCTCCTTCTCCTTCTCCTTCTCCTTCTCCTTCTCCTTCTCCTTCTCCTTCTCCTCCTCCTCCTCCTCCTCCTCCTCCTCCTCCTCCTCCTCCTCCTCCTCCTCCTCCTCCTCCACTTTTTTACGTGACTCTACATATTATTATTTTGAATTTCAGATAGTGATGTGGTCCAAGTAACATGTGACCTATCATCTGTCGTACCAATCAAGAAACAGCTTGGGTTTCTGAATATGATGCAACAGATATTAATAAAACTTGGACCAGAAGTGGACACCTTCCTTCCTTCTCTACTGCAAATCTGTTTGTCCCTACTTTCGTCATGCGCCTTCTGTCTACAGCATCGGGAAAAGGTTTGTAAAATACAATCATATGATTATCTATGAAGTCATTTTGCGGTAGTGATGATTAAAAAAGGATATGGAATATATACCGCATTATAAAATATTTGATTTATTTCGCGCGCTCTGATTGGCTGAGAAGCGTTCTCTATAACTCAACAGTGCACGGAGCGTCAATTTGTTTAATTTTAACTACTGAATATTTTATAAAAGAAATAGAAAACTCGGCAGCAGTGCTCTGTTGAGTTATAGAGCACTTGGGAATTTTAAGAAGACTCGAGAAGCGCTGAGAAGCACTCCGCTACGCGTCGTGCTTCTCCTAACGCTTCTCTCGTCTTCTTAAAATCCCCGCGTGCTCTATAACTCAACAGAGCACGCTGCCTCGTTTTCTATTTCTTCAATATATATTCATAAGTTTAGACTTTGTTATAAAATTAATTGAGAATGAAGACAAACGCGAGGATACAATGTTTCGACATCATCTTGCATTAAACTACTTGATATTGACATCTAGATGATGTTGAAACGTTGTATCCTCGCGTTTGTCTTCATTCGCAATATATATTGAATTGCGCTTTTTTTACAGTATATATATATATATATTTTTGACCGATTTCCAGACGCTGCCAAGACACAATCATTTTCATTGAACATTCAAAACATTGCGTACTCAGTTGTTATTTATTTTTTCATCGTATTTTATTCACATAGAACGAAAATACTAAAACATGAAATAAAAGCAAAATAGTCACTATTGCTCAACCAGAAACATCAAATACAACAGGAAACAATACCTTGTTACTGCTTTACTTAGTCTTTGATAGTCACTAAATAAGAACTATTACACAGTAGCAATTTATTTCTATTTCATGTACAATGTATATAGTGTTTGCACTCTAATCCACAGTAGCAATTTGATTTTATTTCATGGATACACATGTAGTGTTTGTGCTCTATTCTACAGTAGCAATTTGGTTCTATTTCATGGATATAGTGTTTGTGCTCTATTCCACAGTAGCAATTTGGTTCTATTTCATGGATATAGTGTTTGTGCTCTATTCCACAGTAGCAATTTGTTTCTTTTTCATGGATATAGTGTTTGTGCTCTATTCCACAGTAGCAATTTGTTTATATTTCATGGATATAGTGTTAGCACTCTATGTTGAAAGTGATACAATTTTGTGTCTATTCTTCACCAGATTCATCCTCCTCACATCTTTCAGCTCAAGCAGATTCGACAACTTGCCATTAATCGTTTGATTGAGTTCTTTGAAGCAAAGCCTGACTATGACTATTCATCTGTTATTGATACCTTGTTTGATGCTGCTGTGTGGCCTCAGGTAGGTTTTAATCCTATACACCTATGTCTAATTAAGAAAACATTGCCAGAATAAATCAAGAAGGAAGAAGAGCACTTGAACAAAACTGTGGGTATTTCTATTACTGTGCGACTCGCCGTACCGTACTCACTTACAAAAACTTTTGATTAATTTTTGACATTATTTGAACATTTTTTCATCTCAATCGGACCAATCAGGTACAAGTTTGTATCGAGAGGCGGAGACTTTAGATAATTTGATGTCTGTAATTGGTCCGATTGAGATGAAAAAATGTCAAAATAATGTCAAAAATTCATCAAAAGTTTTTGTAAGTGACTACGGTATGGCGAGTCGCACAGTAAAGTGCCTTTCTGTTGAGAAACAGAAAACTAATTTACTGCACAAGGGCTGACCAAAAGTGAAAAAAAACAACAACAACAACACACCAAACAACATTGTCAGAGTGAATCAAATTTCAAAAACATATTGTCAGAATGAACGGAGAAGTGTGGACATCACTTGGACGATCAAAAAAACTGTGGGTCTTTTCTATTAAAGGGCATTGCTGTTGGGAAGCAAAAAACTAATTTGCCGTGCAATAGCTGCCCAATAGTAAAAAAAGACAATTGTCAGAATGAACAGAGAAGGACGATCTGCTCCTGGACGATCAAAAAAATTGTGGGTCTTTCTATTAAAGGGCCTTTCTGTTGGGAAACAGAAAACTAATTTACCGCACAATAGCGCTCAATAGTAAAAAAACCATTGTCGGCAGAACAGAGGAGGACGATCTGCTCCTGGACGATCAAAAAAATTGTCGGTCTTTCTATTAAAGGGCCTTTCTGTTGGAAAACAGAAAACTAATTTACCGCACAATAGCGCCCAATAGTAAAAAAAAAAAAACATTGTCGGCAGAACAGAGGAGGACGATCTGCTCCTGGACGATCAAACAATTGTGGATCTTTCTATAAAAACAGATGAACTGTGGCCATAATGATACAATGAACATACATACACACACACATTTTTATATTTGGTAATGCAGGTTGAAGAAAGACTGATGTGGACCTGTCATGGTCCATGGTAACGGTAATCGTTATCATAGTGCTGATGATAATGGTGATGATGATGGTTAAATTTTATATTATATATATGGTGATGGCAGTGACAATGGTGATGACAGTGATGATGATGAAGATGATGGTGGTCATGATAGCGATGATGGCGATGATGATGGTTATGTTATAATTATGCGGATGATAGTGATGATGGTGAGGATATAGTAATGATGATGATGTTGATGATTATGGCGATGATGATGGTTATAATATAATTATGGTGTTGACGTTGATGATATAATAATAATAATAATGATAATAATCTTTTTTATTTTTAGATTAAAAGTCTAGAACAAGAAAGCATCCAAAGTCCTACACCACTTCTTAAACTCCTTCATTGTTGGACCAAATACCCACTCTTCATTCCTCTGTTGTCAAGGCAACCAATCAACAGTCCTGACACGTCAATAGTAGGTCACGTGCTCAAATGTCTGAGTGCTCCAAGTGTTGCACAATCGGTGGTCACCATGGTGATGGAGATGGCTGAAAATTTACTCAGTGCGGATGATTATGATGATGGTAATAATGAAGATGAATTGATGGATCAAGACTCGAGGTCAGTGAAATAATACAAATAAGATTTTACTTGAGCAAAATGTTTTTGGATCTGTCAATCTGTTTGGAGACGGAGCTAGTACGTGAACTCGTAAAGTCATTGGTTAATTTGATGTAAGCTCCGCCCTCAAACTGATTGACGGATCGCAAAACCTCAAATCAAATTGAAATTGATATTAGTCGTGATACAATATTTTCGCTGTAATAGTGTTGGTTTAATAGGTTTAATAGTATTGTATTTTTTTCTTATTTTCTTTCAGAAAACCGTCATTAGGCACTAGTTTGGTACTCCCACATCTTCACATAATAATAAGCTTCCTGACGTCCACAGTCAAATCATACACTAAACAACTAAAAACAAAGCAAGGCACAAAGCGAGCCAAAACAACACTCCCTAAACTGGAACTCTCTGTCTTGTCAAGAATCAGTCCGTACGTTATAGACAATGAAAACTCAACATCACTTTTAAACCTTCTCATCCCACTGCTGTACCTACGGCAGAGAGAAGAAATGGAAAATTATATACTAAAGACGATCGAGAATTTATTGTCGAAAATTGACACTCCTCTGGATTTTGTGAAACCTTTAGCAAAGTTGTTTGCACAGTTTAACGCTCGGAGTTCTCGACAAATTCTCTGTGAGATTTTCCAAGAAATTGCACGACTTGAGTCTAGTTTTGGAGAAGTAGCTGAGATTGTCACTCAACTGAATGCATGGGATCGCAAGAGGATTGAAGAGCCAGATTATGCTAGCAGAATTGATGGATTTATAACTGCTACTCGGCTTGTTGCTATTGAAGGAGAAACCAGTGATGACCCTGCTCCTCCATCTAGTCGCAAAGTCTCCGATTCTCCATCTGTCTCTAAAGCGTCCGGATCTCCATCTGTTTCAAAAGTCTCCGCTTCATCAGCTGATCAGAAAGCCAACTGCTCTCCAGCTAAGCCTAAACCTGCTTGTTCTCAGGATAAGACATCTCAGGATGTCACTGCTTCTTCACCATCTGTCTCCATCGAGCAAATTTTTCCCATTTTACATAATTGTCTGTACTTTGTGCATCGTAGTGATGATATGGCGATACGAGATGTTGCCGTTAGCTGCATTAATGCCATCATGCAAAGGGTTTCCTGTCTGAATGACGATGAAGAGTTTGCAGAACTGATTGTGAATTGTATTCTGCCTTCTTGTAAACTTGCCATTAAAGCCAAGAATGAGGTAAGCAAATAAATGAGGTACAGAAAAGGGTTTACTTTGTATATTTAAAACCTTCAATATCGAACCAAAGACAAACGGTGAGACATACACCTCTTTTCAAAAATCGTTGTCGCAAACAAAGCCACAGTCCACACTCTGAAGCCGGCAAAGGATGTCGGTATTTCTTCTCTTGTTATCTATTTATTCATAGCATATTTTGGTTGTACGTGTTTGTGTTATATGACCATAACAAGTTGTTGTTGTGGTAGATATAAATACAAATATTTCTTTTTAAAACGTGCAATAATAAATCACAAATTAAGTCCTTGTAACCGACATCCTTTGCAGGCTTTAGAGTGTGGACAGTAGCTTCGGCTGCGACAACGATATTTGAAATAGGTGTATATATAATTGTCAGTCTAAGGTCTCTATCATTGCAAGCTCACCGTTCGTTTCACTTCAATGCAAATTCACGGCTTATTTTTAAAATGACACAGAGAACTGTGTAAAAGGACTTTTGCTCTACTATTCTCAAGAGAGACTTAAAATCTGAATCATCAATACAACCAGTACCAAAATGCTTTGCTTTCATTCTGATGTAAAATAATGAGTTTCAATTATTCTAGTATTCTGAAGAGGGAATATAGGAATCTGAAAAGCAAAGAAAACTCGTAGAGCATTATGGTATTTGTAATGACGCCACCATAAAAACAGTCTATTTTAAAAGTTTTTTTGATTTCTTTTCAACATGATAATTAAAGCCTGTGAAAGAAAAATTGTTTTAGTATTCTCGAGGGGAAAGGAATCTGAATATAACAAAAAAAAAATTGTAAAGCATTCTGGTACTTGAAATAACGCCACCATAAAAACGGTCTATTTTAAAAGTGTATATGATTTCATTTTAACATGATAATTCAAACCAGCGAAAAAAAATTGTTTTAGTATTCTAAAGAGGCTATAGGATTCTGAAAAGCAAAGAAAACTCGTAGAGCATTCTGGTACTTGTAATACATACACCACCATAAAAATAGCCTATTTTAAAAGTGTATTCGATTTCTTTTCAACATGATAATTAAAGCCTGCGAAAGAAAAAATTGTCCTACTATTCTCGATGGGATAGAAATCTGAATAACCTAAAAAAATTGTAAAGCATTCTGGTACTTGAAATAACGCCACCATAAAAACAGCCTATTTTAAAAGTGTATATGATTTCATTTCAACATGATAATTCAAACCAGCGAAAAAAAATTGTTTTAGTATTCTAAAGAGGCTATAGGATTCTGAAAAGCAAAGAAAACTCGTAGAGCATTCTGGTACTTGTAATACGTACACCACCATAAAAATAGCCTATTTTAAAAGTGTATACGATTTCTTTTCAACATGATGATTAAAATCTGCGAAAGAAAAATTGTTTTAGTATTCTCGAGGGGAAAGGAATTTGAATATAACAAAAAAAAAGTGTAAAGCATTCTGGTACTTGAAATAATGCCACCATAAAAACAGCCTATTTAAAAGGTTTTTACGATTTCTTTTCAACATGATAATTAAAACCTGCTTAAGAAAAAAATGGTTTTAGTATTCTCAAGAGTAGCCTGCGTAGCAAGCGTTTCTTTTGGGGGGAACGGGAGAAAGTTGTTTTTTGGTTGTTTTGGGATAGCTGTGTTACAGATATGGCCGCGCGAAACCTAAGACGAGTACAAAACATCAAGTTAGGGGGAGGGGGAGGGGGAGAGGAGTTCCTCAGCTCTTCTCCCCTCCCCCTCCCCCACTCTCGTTTTTTTGTACTCGTATTAGGTTTCGCGCGGCCATATCGGTAACACAGCTATCCCAAAACAACCAAAAAAGCAACTTTCTCCCGTTCCCCCAAAAGAAACGCTTGCTACGCAGGCTATCTCAAGAGTGAATAGGAATCTTAAGAGCAAAGAAAACTCGTAGAGCATTCTGGTACTTGTAGTAAATATATAAATAATTGTCCAAGGCGATAAAAAAGTCTCTATCATTGTAAGCTCACCGTTTGTTTCACTTATAAAAATAGCCTATTTTACACCTTTTCTTTTGTTTATTTCCAGTCTGCACGCAGTGAGTTCCTTGGTATTCTGTCATTGTTGGTTCGTCAGTTTGACAACGCTATGTTTGAAGACATGCGTATTCTGGTCGACAAAGACCCAGAAATAGACTTCTTTGAGAATATGAGGCATATCCAGGTAAACACTCAACTACCATTAACCTTCTCCACATGCGTCTCTGTGATCTAATTTGGAGTTGGGTTTCCTGTGCTGCTACTAGAGAGGAACTAGGCGCTAGTTAGGCGAGAAAAAGGAAACACCACAGGATGCCCGATGAAAAGAGATCTAAGAGATGCCTGCGGAGGAGGCTACACTAACATGTTGATTTTTGTTGATGGAGGAGAACTGTAAAACTCTAGTGGCCGGGCATGGGGGAGAACAACACATCAAACAAACTTAATGAACATCTAATTCATGACCGGGACTCAAACCTTGACCATAGCAGTGACATGGGTACCTACAATCATGTGCAAAATTGTTGGGACAAATTGTTGGTCACTTTTTTATGAGTGTTTTTGTTTGCGTTTCCAAAAATATACAAAATCTATTAAGCTGATTTGCAAACCCCGTTCACCCCTAAGCAATGTTGATAGGTCTTTCAAATGACACTGAACCGTTTCACATTCCCACAATTCAACATTGATACGGGGGAGAGGGGGAAACGGAAAAATGATGTTGAAATATTTTTCATTTAAAAACCAGATAATGTCCCGCACATGATTGTAGCGGTGAGAGCGCTGGCCTTTCATCACTATGACCTTAGTACGATTCCCGCTCCGGCGAGAAGGGTTTCATGCCACAAGGGTTCTTCTCCTTCCGCAAAAATGAACATGAGAGTTTGAATGTAGTGTGCTTGTAAATACAGAATATAGTGTGGAGTGTGTGAGAGACAGCAGGCCACCACCAGCTTTAGCTGATTAATATAGCCTGTTTTAACAAATAAAAAAAAAATCATTTATTTTATTTTTGACAACGTTGGTGAGAGGCGAATGTTAAACCACTATGCCACCGATGCCCCCCTTGACATTGGAGGGGCAAGCGACCAAACATATACTTCAAAACTTTCCAATCTTACAGCCACGATGCAAACCGTTTACCATTTGACTCAATTCGTTCAAGTTTTCTTAATCCTTTTTCAGCTTCATCGACGAATACGAGCCCTTCACCGTCTTGAGATCCTCTGTAGTAAGAACACTTTCAAACCCTCGACTCTGGTATCATTCCTGTTGCCATTAGCGACGGCGTATCTGTACGAATACTCCAGTGCTAAGGACCACAATGTGACTACTCAGGCCATCGCGACTATTGGTGCTATAGCATCGTGTTTACCTTGGCCTAAGTATTCGTACCTGTTGAGGACGTATTTGAGAGCGATGCAGCGAGAAAAGGATAAACAGAAAATGGTTGTGAGGTATATTGAGATATTGTTAGTCATCATCATTATTATCATCATCATTATTATCATCATCATTATTATCATCATCATTATTATCATCATCATTATTATCATCATCATTATTATCATCATCATTATTATCATCATCATTATTATCATCATCATTATTATCATCATTATTATTATCATCATTATTATTATCATCATCATTATTATCATCATCATTATTATCATCATTATTATTATCATCATCATTATTATCATCATCATTATTATCATCATTATTATTATCATCATCATTATTATCATCATCATTATTATCATCATTATTATTATCATCATTATTACCATCAACAGCACCTCATTTACTATCTTCATCTCTATCATCATCATTATGATTGTCATCATCGCCATTGTCATCGTCGTCATCATCATCATTACCATAAATCATCATCATCATGATCATCTTCATCACCATCTTCATCATTATTGCGATCATCATTATCATCAACATCAGCAGCAGTAGTAGTCTCCCTCGCAGCCGTTCTTAGTGTCGGGCTTCCTGTCCCTCACCACTAACGGGGAGGGACAGGAAGCCCGACACTAAGAACGGCTGCGAGGGAGACCGGCTACAGCAGTAGCATCCTGATCACCACCATAATCATTTTCATCAACATCACATTGTGACTATTGTCATCGTTAATCTTAATGCATGGATATGTTTCCTATTTTCAGAGTCCTTGTAGCGATTCTCAATGGTTTTCATTTTGACCTGAGCAAACATAAGTTCACTGCCGAAGAAATGACACAATGTACGTTATAACTTCTTTCTTGCTATTCCATTTAAACAGCTAGCATGCTGATCAACTAATCAGTTAAAAATTACAGCAAAGAGCCCAAAAGTGTGACCACCGCTAATGTATTCGCATACTTTCGTCTATGCTGTTATCCAATCAGCATTACAGGATTGTCTTATCTTATCTCTTATCTAAACTACAGAAGTATGCGAATACATTATCAGTGGTCACAGTCTTGAGCATCTTGCTGTAACAAGATAAATTAACTGATGGAAATTGATTTTTTATATTTTTTCAAAAAGGTTTCTTTAAATGACACTTTTTGGCGTTTTGTTTTCCTTTAAGTTCAAACCAAAACCGACAAAAACGAACAACTTGAGACCTCAAAAAAAGAGATCAACAGTAGAAAGGAAAACGTTGAAGACGAAACCACGAAAAATGACGCTGAAAACCCAATTGAAGAAGACGATGATGACGCTGTTGCTGCTGATGATGATGGTGATGATGATGATGATGAGAGTAGAGTTCAGCCAACTAGTAACGAAATTAACCGAGCGCTAGCCAATCGTATTTACGTTGCCATAACGACCAGGATACTCCCTCAGCTCAGCAAGAGCCTGACAAAGAAGGTATGGGAACTGAATGGGAAAGGATGGATAGAGGATGGAAGATGAAAATGGGATAGGAAAATGGGATGGGAATAATAATAATTAACATAGGCATATGATCAAATGTGCCTAAGAGGCTGTTTATATGAAAGCGAGTTGTCCCTGCTAGCCAGGATAACTCTCTTGTTTTGTATTCCCGGGGGCTAGCAGGGACAACTCGCCTTCATATAAACAGCCCCTAAAACATACTGGGAAAAACAAGTGGGAATTTAAATCCTAAAGAACAAGAAGCGAGAATGGACTCATTTATATAGAAGAACAAGGCGGGACGAGAAAACCTGTAGTAACACTTTATGACAGTGATGCTGAGGTTATGGATGCTGCTGCTGGTGATGATGATGATGACAGTGATGATTGTGTTGATGATGAGTGTGATGGTGATGATGATTTTAATAATGATGATGGTGATATGTAGTAATAGAATGAAATTTATAACCACCGTAAAAAATGTTAATTTAACTTTACTGACGTCTCGAGCTTTAGCCCTTCTTCGGAGTCAATGATGATGATGATAACGATGACTTTATCCCTGCCACCGTGGCAAATTGATTAAAATAAATAAATGAAATGAAATGACAATGATTTTGATGATGATAGTGATGAAATTAATAGAAATGACGATGATGAAAATGGTGATGATAATGATGACGATGATGACAATGATAATATGATATGCTAATCAAGTTTCAATCCATTTCCTTTCCATATACAGAGTCAAAGTTTTCACAAGTTGTCGAACATGAAAAAGAATGACGAAGAAGACGCCCTTAGAGTACCTATAGTCTTAGCAATGATAAAACTGCTTCAATCACTACCACAACAAACCCTACACTTACACCTCCCAGGGTAAGTCAACTTTTGTCACATGTGACGTCTTATCATATGACCCGTATTTTGCCTGGCGCGCGCTCTTAAGAAAACCTTCCGAAAAAGTCACGTGATGGGGTCCGTACGGCTTTTTTCACCTGGTCCGTACTAAGTACTTATTGACTGAGTGGGAGGGCCGTACGGGAAAATATTTGTTTTTTTATTATATGACCCACTCTTTTTAATTCAAAGGTCATTTTTTGTGATGTTTCGAGTAGCGGGTCCATACGTGTTTGTACGGACCAGGTGAAAAAAAGATCAAAAAAGCCGTACGGACCCCATCACGTGACTTTTTCCGAAAGTTTTCTTAAGAGCGCGCACCGGGCACATATGATAAAAACACGTACGGATCTGCTACTAGAAACATCCCAAAAAAAAATTTAAAAGAGTGGGTCATATGATGAAAAACTTATGAGTTAGGTCGGGCCGTACGGGAAAAGATTTGGCTCTTGGTCGTTTGTACGTGCGCTCGGTCCGTACGTCATGACCGTGAGCCAAATAGTTTCCCGTACGGCCCTCCCGCTCAGTCAATAAGTACTTAATAGCCATACTGATAGAACTTATAGCATAGAACGAAATAACAGCATTAATCGTTTTATTAATTTTATTTCAGTTTGCTCCTTCGTGTTTGTGTTACTCTTAAAAGTCGCGCCCGTGACGTGCGGGATACAGCGCGGGATGTCCTGTGTCAGATTGCACTATCCCTCGGGACCAAGTACTTCTCGTTTATTGTCAAGGAAATGAAAAGTACATTACAACGAGGTTATCAGGTATATATACTTTTGTCTGCTCGAGCGATTTATGTCTGTCTGGCCTTGTGTTTGTTTGTGCTTTTTTAAGTTTGTCTATTTGTTTGTTTGTTCGTTCGTTTGTTTGTTTGTTTGTTTGTTTGTTTGTTTGTTT